>VZRH01008438.1:556080-593386 GCA_013397555.1 Urocynchramus pylzowi | reverse complement strand
TTTTTACAGTGGCCCAGATTCAACACAGAAAGTGGAGAGAAGCACCATCCCAGTGTTTGGCAACTTGGAGAATTCACAGAGACAAGAGCGGGGCATTCAACAGGCTCATCCTCACATGTTTATTTGCCAGTGAAGGATCTTGCCTCTGGAGCAGTACACCTGAGACCTTTTACCAGTGTTTGTAATGAGCAAAGCTGTTGTGTTTGTGTTCATCTGCGTGCAAACTCTGTGTGTTTCAAACATTGTCTGTCATGTCTGTCAGACTGGGCTTTTCTCACAACTGTGGTGGACTAAAAGTGCTTGTCTGTCTGTCTCAAATAGAATAGAATTTGTGTGGGAGGTGCTCATGCAGCTGTCTAGGAAACTCTGAGTACTGCTTCGAAACTGTAAAAGGGAGGCTTTGGCTACCAGCATCAAAAAGGATAACAGATTCTAATTTTTAAAAGCAGGTATGGGTTAAGTGTCCAGTGTGATAAAATACTCGTGTTGTAACTTGAGAGTGTAATGTAATAGTTTTTAATCTAGAGAACACTCATTCACATGCTGGGATCTTAAAACCCATTTTCACATACTTCAGTCAGACTGTTTGTGTCTATATGATTAGGAATTTGCATATTTCTAGCATTGGCCCCTTAGAAATCATATGAATCCCCATCCTACACAACCAACTAACGCATTGAACTTTTGAACATTGAATTGTTTTATCTTCCTGATAAATAAACTAAAAATGGGTAACTTCTTGTTGCTTTTGTTATGTCATGTTTTGGATTGAACTAGGTTTTGTTGAGTGAGATAGGAATTACTCAACATATACATGACCTGAAAACACTGAGCTGATAAAACATGCAAACCTTAAAGATCATTTTTTCTCTCTTCAAAACCATGTAGTCTCTAAGTCTCCCATTGCCTGCATTCTTGAAAGTGTCTCTAAGTAAGTTGATACAAAGTAAAGTCCATACAAAGTAAACTAACAAACTGATAATCCTAATAAAACCAAAACCATGGTCCCCATATCCATATTCTCTTGCCTGTTTCGTAAGATATTTAAATGTTCCTGCTTCTTCTGTGATACAAATTGACACTGACTTAAGAACTGATTATTTGGCAGAGATTGAAATTTCTTATTAAATACAGAATATCAGTAAACTGTCAAATAACTACATTGGCTTCCTCTAAACCATAATAAAATACTTATAAAAAGTACAAGTAATACTGTTTATTTTGCAAATAACATTCTTGTAGATGAGAGTAATAAAACTGTGCATGTAAGAGGTTTCAGTAGTGCTCATTTCAGGAACATTTAGCAAACAGCAAGAACACAAAAACTGTGGAATACTCTAAGCATTGACTCAGCCCTCTCTGAGCAGGTACTGTTACTCCCATCCTCTTGTGAAAAAGCTAAGAAGAATTAAGCAGAAGAGCTTGTAATAAAGTGAAATGCCATTTACATTTTTCAGGTCACTGAGTGTGCATCTTAAAAGGCATACACTCTCAGAATGAGAGAACAGGCTGGGACACCCGTGTTCCTGAAGTAGCTACTGACTTCAGAAGAGTTGCACAAGACAGAAATGAGACTATATCCTGTTCACCATATTAGGCCAAGTTAGTAATGCATGAGGTCCCCTCACATTCAGCTTCCAATTTAGTCAGCATGAAACCTTCAGCAGTTAAATCACTTTATATTAAGCCTGCCTTTGGTACACCACCCTCTCTCCTACTTTACCCTGCAAAACTGGCTTAGTTTAACCTCTGCTCTATTCCTAGGGACAGTTAATAGCACAGGCCAGTGTGGCTTAAAGCCCTGGGATGAAAACTGGTCAACAAATCCAGTCCTTGGGCAAAATATTTTATCATTGCCAAAGCCCATCTGTGCAACAGGCTACTTGTAGGAGCTTCCTGCTTCAGGCAAGGTGTGATGGATGCTCAAGCAGACATATCTGAGCTGACTTTGGGTAATGATAAAGTCACACTAGCATTGATTTCAGTGTGCTTGCAAAACCTGAAAAATAAAGGCTGTGTTAGGTAATGAATGCTGGTGGCTGTAAGTAGTTGATTTAAAGCTGCAGTCACGGTGGTGACCACACTGCAGCCCCCTCACCTCCCTTGGGGACTCAAATGCACTGAAAAGACTCCTTAAGGAATTACAGACCGAAAGCTTGAGGTGCAAAGTGCTCTGAGCAGTGAACACATTAAAATGCTCTATGAATAGGAGAGAGAAAGTAAAGAAATTAGAGAGATATTAGTCATAATTTAGTATGCTGAGAAAAGTCATCTTGGCTCTTGATGAGGCAAAACATAGGATCTATAACAGAAATAGAATAGAAGTGGCCTAGGCAATAAGAACTGCTAGCATAAGAAAACACGTTTGCACATAATAGATCAAAAGAGAATTTCCTATGGGTAGACACAACCAAAGTAGTATCTTTCAAACATCTGTTTGGCAAGCATATGTTTGACGTTGAAACAGTGCAACATATACCTATACATATATAAATACGTTTTTCCTGCATGTCACCAGATTTAATAAAGGTGTGAGGCTCCAGGCATTTGGCCTTTCCTGTTCCAATGTATCCCACTTTCCCAGCAGAGGGTAGCTGCTGCTGTTCCCTATTACGGTGCATTTTCAAGCACCATAGTACCTGTGCTGTAGCCCTGAGGAGAACCTGCTCCCACTGCCTGCAAGTGGTGAGTGATGAGTAAGAAATGGGGCACCTGAATCTGAATCTTTGTTGTATGTTCTTGAACAAACTAGAAAAAGGAGGGGAGAAATTACCTTTTGGAACTTAATGGCTCAGTTTGATGGAGAGGATCCAGTATGAAAACAAATTTCTGCAAGGGAGGAAGTAAATGGGATGGCATTGTCTGTTCCAGTGCAAACGCAGATGCGTTTGCAGCCTGAGACAAGGGCATCGTTGTATAAACAGCATAGACACTCCCAAAGAAACTTCTGTTGTATCTGCAAAGGAGGGCAGCTGTGAGCCCAGAGAGAGATAGCAGCTCCCATATCTGGTCACCATATGGCTCAGGCCAACATCAGCCACAAGTGCGTATACAGCACAGGCTCCCTCTGCTTTTATGCTTTAAAAGTGCAGAAAAAAATCCTTTAACAAATGTATGTCAAAAGCTCACAAACTGATTTGAAATCAAATCAAAATTCCACTGGAATGTTGAAAGCTTCATACCCTAGTAAGGACCATTTCCTTGGCAAATACTATTTTCCCATTAAAGCCACTTGATGGATACAGAAAGTGTCAATATGCCATAAATTCTTCCTTGGGAAAGAAAGAATTTTATTCTTTCACCTTTTTCACACCTTTTTATTTTCACTATCCCAGGGCTTAAAAATGGCCCAAGTACTTCTTGTTAGAAATCTTTGAAAAGCCAAACAAACTTAACTCTAAGTCAAAGAAACACTGTGGGGAAAAAATTGCCTGGAAAAATGGAGGTTTCAGAAATGTAGGAGTATATTAAAGCTAAATAGTAATCTACTGATGGTCTCATCCACCAGGATGTAAACAGAAATAATACATCATTTGTGTCTATATATTTACATTGTATAAATGGAAATATAAATAAATATGTATTTCCATTAAAAGTAGAGTGATTATCATCATTTTAGACCTCTTAAAAGCTATCATGAATCCGATTTTCTACACTGCTATTATCTTGTTAACTGTGAATCACCAGTGAGATTAAGGAGTTTTCTTCTTATTTCTCCAGTTCATAACCCTAAGTGGTCTGTCCTAAAACAAATTTCTCCCATCCCACCTTACTCCTACTTGCCTGACATACACATATCACATTTCCTGTGGTTGGATTAGTTTTGCAGTCCTTGCTCAAATAGTTGTTCTGAAGACAAAAGTTAAAAGTAAACTAGGCTGAGTTTAAAAGTAAACTAGCTTCGATTGCCCCGGCTTTGTTTTTATGTATGCTGTCCTAAATATCTACACTCCTTGTAAATGCTTTGCTCTGATGAAGACTATGACAAATCCATAAAAAGACATGTTTTTTTTTTTATCTTGGGCCTGGGAAATATTTGACAGTTTCAGCCCTTAAGAGATAATTAACTTCTAAATGACACATCTCATAACTTTGCTGGTGTAAACAGAGAGGGCTCCGTATGATCCTTTTTGGAACAGAACAGCAGAAGTTGCCATTCCTGACACTCATAGTGTGAAGATTCACAACACAACATGGCTTTTATACCATGAAGCTTCACAAGATTCTACATTTCTTGTCTTAAATTAAATGCACTCAAATGCCATTAAATATGTAGTTTTAAAAAATGCATGTTTCGTATTACTATCTTCCAGATTTTTTTTTTTTTAATTGAAGTTTAGTCACTGAAAAAGAATTCAAATTCACTGCAACTTCAGGAATTATAAATGTGTTAAGTTAGTTATTTTTTGGTGAATTCTCATAACTAAATCCCAGAAGCTGATTTTGTTCACAATCGGGATATTTTCAAATTCTTTTTTTAATCTCATGCCACTAGGCAATTGGTTAACTGTTATTTTATACCAATGCTACTACTGTTTTCTTTGTAGAGCTCTGCTACTCTTTGAACACATTTATAAGGCTTGAGAGAGCCTAGTCTTAGACAACAGAGATTATTTATATATTGACTTTTATTATAATTCTGTTTTCATTTGGCCATAACAACCCAAACCCCAGAAATGAAAATTTTATAGGTGTGATCATAGACAGAAAACTATGTGTATGGAAGTGTGAACAAGCTCTTTCTCATCAAAGAGTTGATCTTTTTCTTCTTATTCTTCTCTTTCTCCCTTCTTGAAGATAAAAGACACCAAACTTCCTACTTCCTGTGGTAAAATGCTATGCAAGTCTGTTGGGTAATTCAACTCTTGATACTCAGAAGATGGCAATTTTATATCAGTTTTACCTCATTGTTTTGTTTCTTTATTATTAAAATTATTATTTATTATCATTATGGTTACTTCGAATCCCCTGAACGGCCTTGTTTGAAATGGAGAAGGGAAATAGGACAAGAACAAATGGTCCCAAGTTGCAGGAGGGAGGGTTTAGATTGGATATTAGGAAAAAGCTTTATTGGAACAAACCAAAAGGATTGTCAAGTATTGAAACAGGCTGCCAAGGGAAGTGGTTCAGTCACCAGCCTTGGAGGTATTTCAAAGATGTACAGATGTGGCACAAGGGGACATGGTTTAGTGGTGGACTTGGCAGTGCTAGGTTAATGGTTGGACTTTTCCAACAGAAACCATTCTATGATTCTGTAGACTCCTAATTTGATTATAGCAAAAATAATCTGACAAAGGGACAAATTGAAAGCCAGGAACAGGCCATTTCAAAAGTGTAGTAGATGCAAAGTAATACCTTCTTGATGGAGAGTTTTTAGGCAGAGGGGAAAAAAGAACCAACTCAATTTGCTTTTTCCAGAGTCAAATAAAGCCCATCCACCAGGACTGGAGAATGTCAGCATTGTCCTAAGCTGCCTCTAGAACAATAACCATAAGAATAGATGAGGCTGCTCTACAAAGCACTGGATTAAAAAAAGTACAAGGTGATTGACTCATTCGTGGCCCATAGCCATACTAATACTTGCAAAATTGCCTCTGGCTGATGTTCTAGAACCTTTACCATAGAAACAAAAGGTACTGTGGCAAACAAAGCTGTCCCTCAGAAGTCTCATACAATGAAAACAAAGCTGGGAACATGCATATGCAAAGCAGTATTTGTAAAGAGTTACATGATTACACCTTTGCAGTCACTCCATTTTTTGTGCCAAACTTTGCTGAAATTATGGAATAACTCAGAACTAGAGTGAGTTCTTTTAAACAAATTATTGAAACTATAAGTACTATGTCCAAATTATTATGGAGCTTGAGTTTGTTTTAATTAAAATGTTTTTTGTTTACCTGATTGCATGGAGTTCCCAGCACTCCTTGGTGGTGGCCATGCCATCATTTTATATACTTATGAAGGTAGAAATGTTATACTGCCTGCACTGTAAAATATCCACAGCAACTTAGACCACATCCACAATGTTTTGACAGATGTGATTGTATAATCCCACTGGCTGAAGTCAAAGCAGGTAACATGAGTTGTCAATACTTGCCAATGTGCATGCAGAAAAGGGACATAAAACTCTAATAATGGTAACACCAGACTTGCCTGAGCTAGTTTCTAGCCAGCTAGCTGAGGCACCTAGTGACACAATCGGCCTCCACAGACCATCACGTTATTTGCCCAGGCCCCAAATCCCGTGTTGCTGAAGCTTTGTGCAGCTGTTCCTCAGTCAGCTGGATTACACCATCACATCTGCTGAGCACGGCATGGACATGGTCTGAATTCCTATGGGCATTTCATGGGACTGGGAGCATAATGCTGCTACCTTCACATGGGTAGAAAATGATGGCACCATCACCACAGGGGCTTGCTGGGCACTACTTCAAGTTGGACTAACACAAGACCTTTTCACAGAAGGAAACCTGAACTGTTATAGTTTGGATATGGTACTTGTAGTTTCCATAATTTGAATATAGGAATCTGTCCAATTATTAAAAAATCATGCAGTTATAACAGTCAGTGGTCAGTGATGTTATCTGCACTGTGGGTAACTATGGCAAGAATTTCTTGTGGCCAGTATTTCTACTATTTGATGACCTCATGATTTTTTTTTTTTGGTTAGTTGTTGCTATTTCCTTCTTGACTCACTCCTAAAAGGCAGTGAAACATCACAGACTTGTCGCTCACACAGCAATAATTGCAACTGTCCTTAAATCAGTTTTTCAAACCTGCATCCAGAGCATCCCCTACCAGAAAGGTGCGTGTTCTGCATCCTGTTAAGTTGAAGTCCTCCACTTTCTTTTTATGTGAGCCATGAGATCCAGCCTTTCATTTGGGCTTCTTTAGACTGGATTGAGTCTGAGGGTAAGTGCCTACAAAGCACTGGAGGTAAAGCCACACCATGGGAAAATGAGGAAATAAATGTATGTCTCCTGCAGTGTGGGAGACAATCAGCTGTTAGCCACCATTCTTCTCAGCTGGGTGGAGGTTTTAATCCCCCCACCTCACCCTGGGCAGCCAACAGATCATTTCACAGCAGTCATCTTTATAGCATCTACGTGAGCGTGGTGGGGCGCCTTGTACTTCTGAACACATTTCGTTAATGTCTCTTTTCATGTCCTGATCAGACTATTGCAAAACCCCACACGCAGACTCCCCAAAATGAGTCATGTCTGCCAGCAGGGATGTCTGCAAGATGTCTCTGCACAGAGGTGCAGAGCTGTGCAGGAAGCGTGGGAGAAGACCACCCTGGCAAAGCACAAAAGCTTATTTATTAGAGAGAATGCCTTAGTGGAGCAGAGAGGGCCTAGCAGGTCTACCCCAGGGGCAATCCATTAGCTTCCAGGTAAAATTTAGTGGGTTCATTGTGACCTCCAAAGTCTGACTGCCATGGGGGCTGCCCCTCTATGTAACATGTCCCCCCTTGCATCTGCAGAAAATTCAAGTTTTGCTCTGGAAGGGTAATCCCCCAGTGGAACTTGGGACACTGGAACATGATCTAACCTGCATATCCAAGTCCCCAGCTTTTCCATTATTATGGCATGTTCTTATTTGTCTGGTTTTACACCCACTGTCCATGAGATTTTTCCTGTACCAAATCTGAACTGGGAGAAGGAGCTGCATTACTCATACATAATTTCAAAATTGTGGGCAAACTGGATGGTTTCTTGCTCCCATAGACATATGACTTCATCATGTCTATCTTCCCAACTTCATGCACTGATACTCTTTGCTTCAGATGCCTTATCACCAGCTGAAAAAGAATTCCTTCCTTATCACCTGTTAAAGGATAGGGGGGGGGGCAGCCATGTGGCATCTCTTGGTTTCTGTCTGCCAGTAAGTTAGCTGCATTCAGTTTCAATAACATAGCTTTTCTTAATATGTTCATTCATTACCATTCATTACCTGAGCAATTTACTCAGGTTATTAATGAGTAAGTTGTGATTAGCAGAATGCTGTTAATTGCTGAAATCCTCCGGTTTGCTGCTATTGTCCATAAAGGATAAAAAAAACCACTTAAGCAGCCCAGTCCATTTCCAGCCCTGCAATTTAAACTCATTAAATTACTAGGCCAAATCTATATTCAGAAATTGTTCCATCCTACTCTATATGCTTTCTCACTCTGTTTCCTCTCATCTTTTTCCAAGCATGTATTGGACAACTTACATGCAGAAAATAACATCTCCAAGACTTACCTTGATTTTTAAAATATTTATTTGCCTGTCAATCAAAACAAACAAACAAACAAAAACCCAACAAAAAACCCAAAACAAAAAACAAAACCAAAAAACCTCAACCCACAGGACAAAAAACCAAAATTACAAAGCTATGTGCAAACTGATAGAGAAATGGTAATGCAAATTTACCCATCTTTCACACTCAATAGCTGTTTCTAGTACTCTGCCTTTGTCCTTAGGATTTAATTAAATCTCTCACAGAAAACAGAATTTGCTAGTACTTGACCTTTGTTTTCAGAGCCCTGAAACACAAAAGGCATTTAGAATCAATGACAAGGCACAAAACACAACGTACTCCATTTAGTGCTCAGGGCAACACAATGCTCATCCTTTATATGGAGAGACCGCTGGGTCAAAAAAGGATTAAAATTAAGCCACAGTATTCTTTTCTAGTTTGTCTCCTGAAGAATCACCACTGCTGCTTCAAGCTGATTATATGTTTTGCAGTCCACTAGCACATGATGCCCAATGCTACCCGTAAAGTAATCTTTTTTTCACTATATAAACTATATCACCACTCTTTATTTGCCTTCACTGGCTTCCTTCCTGTCGTAATTCCTCACTGCAAGCTCCTCACCCTCCACTTGAAGACCAAACACAAACTCCGGCTCCCATTTCTGCTCCCACTTCCCCTTCCTCCCATCCGGGCTGCCTACAGCCAACTTTGTTCCAGCAGCCTTTCTGCTTTTGCTTCCCAGCTGCTCTCTCCTGCATCTTTTCAGCTGCTCTTTACACCACTTACATCCCTTTCCTACATGGCTTTTTGCAGAGATTCTTCACAATTTCTCTTCCTTTTCTCTCACTGATTTCTTGCTGGAATTTTTTTCTTCACTTTAGTGTTAATGGCAGAGAAATGGTGGATTTATGATAAATAGTGAGTAAAATTTTAGTTCTTGCAGAACTCGTTGAAGCGAGTCTGAAAATTAACTCTTAGCTAAAACCAAATGTGGTAGAAGGCTGATTAAGGGAAAGCATGATGTTTAATGGCCTTGAACTACGTAGAAAAAGGCCACTGAATGAGAAGCTACAGAGAATAATTTGTTTCTGTTAATGTTAACAAGGGATAGTAAGCCACACATTAATTATATTCCTGGAATAAGAAGGAGTTTTGAGAGTGAAACTCTCCTTAGCCCTTGCAGAGTGGCTCACAGTAGGAGAAAGGTGTGCTCTGCCTGTCACACCAGCCAGCCAGGCCCATAACATTTCCTTCTGTTGATCTCTTACTCATTTACCATCCCACAAGCTGCAAGGAAGCCCGTTCACAGCTTCTTTCCCACCCAGGGGCAGGCTACACCTCTGCCTGCTATTTATGAAGCTGGGAAAAGTTTGTCTGCTTCCTTGAGCTAGAAAGTGTCACTTTTGTATCTATTAAAACATTGTCGCTCGGCACAGCTTACTGTCCTAGGGTTCACAGCCTGGCTTTTAGCTTAACTAGAACCTGGGCATGTTTTTGTTTGGGTTTTTGAGAGGTTGTTGTTTTTTTTTAATGTAGGAGTAGAAGAAGCAATAAATACAAGCTAATATTGAGGGAAATAATTGAAATAATTTACTAATAAGAATAACTAAAATTATATTGTAACTCAAGTTATTGCCACCAGTATCCTGCAGAAGGATCACCAGGTTTGCCTTGGCATTTTCAACATCCCCCCATAATATTGCTCACTGCAATTTATACTGCTGAGAGGTCTCCTACCTCCTGGGATACCTTCAGGGATACCTGGGTCTGGCCTATATGGTACAAATCACATATTTTAAGACTTCTGTAGGAAAAGGAAAAGGTATCCAGAACTTCTGAAAACAAAGAAGACTGGGGGAGATGCATTGGCACTGGTCCCACTTCCATCTTCTCTGTTGGTTAAACACTATTTTAACCAATGACTATTTTTTTAAGAACAAATTATTCTGTAGGTCATTTCAACAAATTCCCATAATCTACATAAAATCTGAGGACTTTTAAAGGTCCCTTCCAACCCAAACACACACACACACACACACACACACAGAGGAATCCACCTCTGCCTCTGCTGGGCCTCTCCAGCCGCTCTGTTGGCAGGAGCTGCTTCGAGGATGTGTGAATCACTAAGGTGTTCCCAGTTTCTGCAGGCTGTTTACCAGGTGCCAGGCAAGTTGCAAGGCTACAACCCCCAGCCAGAGGGACTCTCTCTTCTTGCTCATGGTCCTCTGCCGGGCTCTGCACAAGCAGGGGCCTGATTCTCCAGACAGATGAAGGGGGGAAAGGCAGATGTTCTCCCGAAGGAAAAAAAAGCATGAACTGAAGACACATCCTGTACCATGACTGCACATGCCTACAGAAAGTGCTCCACATTACTCTGCTACAGAAGCTGCCTCTCCAGGACTTGCATTTCCTTTGATTTTCCTATGATCAGAAACAGCAAATAACAAATTGGGAATCAAATGCAATACCCACCCCTGAAGCCCTCTGCATTTAACAGAAACCAGCTGGTTTTCTGCAGCATTTTTACAGTAATCTATTAAGCTATTTTCAGACTGCTTGAACCAAGAATAGCAGTGAATGTCAAGTCCTTCTGTGCATGGCTGTACCCTTCATTTCTCTGTGAGATACGTTTCCAGGCAAGTATTAGGCCTCAACAACTATATCAAACGTTCAGATCAGGAAATGTTGTGTCCAAGAGGTAGATAATCCCCCCCCTGCTGTGGCCAGAAACACACAATATTCTACAACCCAGCTCCTCTGTTTCTTCCCATCACATATGCCAGGCACCACTGTTTTCCTTATTCCGTCTTTGTCCAGAGTTTTGACCTCTGATTGACTTTGAAGTTTACATATGAGGAAAAACAGTCAGGCAGCTGCTAAAACAAGCGCGGAGAGATCAAACGGTTCTGAAAGAATTAAAAACAAACAACTTTTATCTTTTTCTTTTGTGTTTACCAATACATTAACAGATCCAGATAGATGGAGAGATACACAAATGCACATACATATATATTTAAATGGTAATGTTAAAAAATTACATTAAAAGAATATTGTTTAGAAGGATAAGGAAATTAGAAAAATTAGGAAATACCAGATTAAGACTGCTATGCTAATTTCTTTCTGCTACTGGGTGTGATTATCCTGTCTTGAACAGAATGAGGCATGCATCCTGTGGGAAAGTCTAAAATCCGACTGTGTCATGGAAGGGTTTGTAAGAAAACATATGCACTTGGGGAGGGACAAAAAAAGATTGTCCAGAGAGTCTTAAATCTGCCATTTTCTAATGTATCAGGAACAGAACTCTAGCTTAAGTGGCACTATTTAATGACTGGAGCATAGGGAATTGGATGTTCCAGCTTGTTTTCAAGGGAGAAGAAAGCTAGTGGGGGGAAGTCCCTTGTGACATGTACAGAGAAACACAGACTCTTGCCATTTATTGAGTCATTGCAGACATTTAATTAATCGGGTTTGGAGTGTCAGGCATAAGTAGAAGTTATTTGGTCTGGAGCTGGAAGACCACTTAGTAGAAACCAAGTTTTGTTTCCTCTACCATACTAAACCTTTTTAAGCTTCATCTTTATTAAATTGAGTCCAGAAATTTCACTCTGCTTTTTCTGTACAGTTTCTCCTAATGCTTCATCTCCTATTACTGTTTCAGTGCCAGCAAGAACTCGGGTCTTTGAAACAGTGATGTTGCCCAATTACTATACTGGCAGTCTGCCTTGACCTTTCCTGGAGAAACTAACAAGAGAAAAGCAGTGGTGGTTCCCAACAGTTTCCATCTCAATGACTCTCACATAGAAATTCACAGAACACAGGAAAAATGTTGTCTCTGAGATGAATGACTTTGAATTTCAAAGGTCTGCCGAAAGTAATAAAGATGTTAAACTTTCCAAAATATGTCAAATTTCACAAATACCTAAAAAATATTTCTGCATATACCATATAAGTATGAATAATAATCTAAACCAGAATGTTTTCATTGACAGTGGAGTTCTATTTGGTTTGTGAGAATTTCCTTTTTTTTTTTTTTTTTAAATAAGATTACTCTGGCCTGTGTAATATAAACTCTTTAAGGCTCTGTAACTTGTGGCAGAGGCAAACCAGTCTGTGCATTCTCCTGCCTCTTGATACTGCTCGTACATGTAAGATAATTTCCATAGTCAGTTAATTCAAATCTGTTTTCTTAAATGCTTAAAAAGCAGTAAGTTATAGGATGTACCAAATCACAACTCCTTGTGTGTAATTTTGCCCTTCTGCCATAGATAAGCCATTGTCTCTTATATAGGCTACAAAAGACTGCAGAAGGACCAGTCTGGATAAATGTAAATATGTTCTTCTGTGGTTTTTGGGGTTTTTTTAATGCTGAATTTCACAGATTGTTAAGATAATTTTTGTACAGCAAAGTAGCAGTATAAACAGAAGTAAAATTGTCTTTTCAGAATTAGCTTCAGAGCTGAAGCAGTTTGTGTACAGTTATCTTTTCCATCTATCCCTTGGGCATAAAGGCAGTGAAAGAATTCCTAAAGAGGGGAAGGAAATTGCGTTGGTCAAGATCAAATTGCAAGCATGCATAATTTGATGTACTGATGACTGTCCACCAGATATCACAGCAGGAGACTTGCCAAGATGTTAATTGTCCCAAGGACTAGAGTTTGATGCTTAACAAACATCTCAGTTTCGTTGTGGAATGAAAGTTATGACAGCTGGAAAGACTCATTGTCTTAGTTGCATGCACAGTAGTGAGTAGCATTGAGAGAAATCCTGATTTCAAATGAAAATGTCTTCTGCTTGCAAATAGTAGTTATTGGTAGGGTTAATAGAGAGAGGAAGTGTAACTTCATAGCTTCAGTATGTGCAGTCAGTACAAAACTCCAGCATTGACTTTGTGGCTTCAAATCGATTCAGACACTAGGGGAGCACGTAATTTTGTGTAGCTCTTTCCCCTTTTGAAAATGTCAGGTTGTATCTTTGAGACAGTCCCACAGTGAAGTCCTTGTATAAAACAACTCAAGCCTCTATTTCACAGTCTCTGCATAGAAGTCTTCAGGTTGCAAACCTGGCATACTGCAAGTTGGAAGATGTCATTTGTCACCTCTCATGTCCGGACATATGAGCCAACAAACAGGCTACTTTTTTTACTGTTTTTTGAAGCAATGGGATCAGTCAACAGCCCATTAAAAAGACTTACGGTGAATAAAATATTTCTAAACCCAGAAGACTCCCCTAGTCTGACTTCTGTTAAGCAAGTCTGCTGTTCTTCACACCTGTCCTGAGCAGTGTACATAATGAGAAGAAATATTTCTCCATTTAGGATAGAAATCTTTCTCACTTTGATAGCTAGGATTTCATCCCAGATATTAAGAAAATTCTGACTGCAGTAATTGTAGATATGCTGCTCATGCAGGGAGCATTAGCCTCATATCAGCCAAGTAATTGTTGTCCAATTGGAGAATGATATGGCCTTTCTTTCTGATATTTCCCCTTACCACCAGATGGAGAAGAATCTTTCAACACAAATGTTACCGTGTCTGATCTGTTGTAGCTATTACTGTGGAGATTGTACACATGGGCTTGGATTCTCCTTTTGGCTGAAAAAGATTAAACTGCAGAGAGAATAAATGAAATTAACCAAGAGCTATCACACATATGCAGGATTACTGAAGCATGTAGGTGACCAGCATTTCCCATGGGCATGAGTAAAAAATGTCAAGTCCTTTTTTTGCAATAATCCTAATTTAATCTCAATATTTTTCTGAAAAAAAAAAGTTTGGTAGTTATGTTTATCCACAGCAAATACCCATGATTGTCTTAGTTTTCTCTCTGTGTAAAACTACACAGAAAAAATGATCCAGGGTGGAATACATGAATTACTTTATTTGTTGATGAAACTGGGATCTTTGCTATAGTGTTCCTAGACAGAATGTTGCTGGAAACAAATGTAAGAGCAAATATCAATAAATAATGTTGAGGAAAATAATGATATCAAACGAGAAGAATAACTGGACTGTAGTGACTGAAAGCTGAATCTTCATCAGGAATACATCCAGTTACCTAAAACCAGCATGTACTTCAAAGCTCTGTATGTCCATATTGATGATGAGAAATAACAGCCATATTCTGGCCATTCCATAATCACCACTGATTCCTGAAATGCTTGTATATCTGCAAGAGATGCTGTCCAGCAATTTCAGTTGATCAAACTGTTAAGCATTTTCTTCCAAAGCAAGAGAACTTGGCACCAGCCTGGAGCCCAACCTGGAGTAGGCAGGATGAGTTGTGAGCTGGGTAGAGCAGCTGTTGATCCTGTTTTTGTTTCGACTGCTGCTTGCAAGGAGTTATTTATCCTGCTACACTTCATAGGTTGCTCCAAATTGCCATGAGGCTTTTCTTTCTTTCTGCAGCATTCAAGAGAGGCAGGTCTGTAAATTGTCTTCTCTGACTACTCTGAATCACATTAGCCTGCTCTTTTTTGTAAACATACCACATAGTGGTAACAGAACTCAATCAGGCAGGCTACGTTGCTGTGCCTGCTTTTCCTATGTGCACATACATTCCTGTGTTCACCACCCCTTGGGGAGCTCATACCAGGGAGCAGCTTTACCCCCAGCACCCGGGCAGCTCTTAGGGCTCTCCTGCTGCAGGTGCTGGGAGGAAAACCCTACTCACCTGCCCTCTGGGGAATGCATAGCCTGTGAGAAACTTACATAGCAGGGAGACCATCCTCTAAGAGAAAAATCACCTTGGACAGTTTTGTTTCTAGCTGCCAGGGAAAATACTGACATTTATCTGTAGCACTGGTGCCAAGTTACGTTTAGGCTTGCTCATGCCCAGGAACTTTTTGGCTTGGAGAGAGAAGAAAAAGAAAGCAGTTAGGCCATAAGACTCTTTGCTGCCTTTCATTTTGTCCCTCTGGGCTGCTGCCTTTTTCCTTACTCCACAGCAATTCATGTGGGAGGGGAAAGAAGTGACTGTGGCAGAAAGGCACAACAGAAACTGGAAGCAGGAACCTGCATATTAGGGCATGGTGACCAGCAAATCTGCCAGGAGCTGGCGATAATACCCAGGGCACAGTAACCTACACTTACAGCTAGGGAAATTACTCTATGTGCTTCCAGGTTTGCTGGCCTGTTTGTGCTCTTACACCTTCCTGGGGAAAGTATGGAGCTGCTGTTTGGTGTCAGTGCTGCTGGGCACCTCAAAAGAGTTTCTCCATGTGCTGAATACTTGCCTCTGGGAGGTTAAGAATTTTGGTTTGCCTAAATAGTTCATATTACCCAATAATAAATTTAATTAATTATTCATTTTATTATTATAATGTGTTATGTATTTTATGTAAATGTATTTGCTTCTCAAACTCCAATTTGGACTGCTGGCTTTACTTTCCCAGGAAGGAAGAACCCTTGTTTTGGGAGAGTCTGTATCCACCCTCTGAGGAATCGCCAAAGGCTTGAAACCCAGGTTTCTCCTGCACTATACAAAGTAAGGAAAATGCCCTTGGTGATTATTACCTTGGGCAGAACTGAGAATGAGCAACAAATTCTGAGGTACACAGTCTGAAAAGGGGTGAATTTGTTTGCTTTCCCATCCTGGTCTCCTCTTTGCTCTCTCTTACAGAAAGATGTTGGCCTGGATCAGTTTCTGTTTTTCTTAAGGGAGCTTGCCCTGGGACATTGGGGTAGCTGAGAACAACTGCTGAGCAAGGACATTCCCCACTTCAGTTTGAGCAAAATACTGTTTACCCCATTCTCACTCATTTGCCTCTCCCATTTCCCTGTTTCTCACTGGAGGCAACAGCTCCCTGAGGCATGGGAGTAACAGCAGATCCCTCAGCTGCAACGGCTGTCAGACCAGGAAGGGCACAAGGAGCCCCACAGAGTGTACCCAGGACCTTTGGAAAATCTGCTCTTTGCTGCGTGGTCCTGTTACCCTGCCCAAAGTCCCCTACACCCAGGGAGATGTCACTTCATGGTCTGACATTCTTCATACACACACCCCACACTGACTAGGGCACTCTGGCATTTACTTCCAGGTGCATTGCACAGCATGCTTATGCACAGCTGGAGATGATCCTCTTCTTCCCACCACCCTGTCACTGCTTTGCGATACAGAGGATCCCTGTGGATAAGAAGAGGGATGTCTCTAATTGTGGTTTCTGGTCCCTGGCTGGTGCCAGGACAAGTGTCCCTCATTCATGGGAAAGCACAGAAGAAAGAGGCTCAGCAACTAGACCTGTAGCTGCCTGAGCTCAGAAAGTCTCAGGGTTTCAACTATTGGCACTCAAACTTGGCTTCCTTTGTGTGTCTGGCCCCTTCCTGCTTGCCCACAGTTCTCTTCAGTTTTGCCTGTCTTCTTTGCAGCAGAGACCAGGAGGCTCAGGCCAACGAGTTCTGCTTGCACTTGGTGACATGGATTGAGTGCTGGTTCATCAGGGCTGGTTTCTGCATATCTGTAAGGTTACTTACTCATCACAGACACCACCACTCATGGTGAAAACCCAGGTTCTCAAAGTGGGCCATGAGGGAGAATACAGCTTGCCACTGCCTGGGCCAGATTTGTCAGTGGGACAATTGAGAGCAGCAAGAACAGGAATGCTCAGGAGGGGGAGCCCAGCTAAACAGCCCTGGGCATGGCACATGTGTGAAGGTAACTCTGACCTGCCTGCACAAACCATCTTGGCTTCCCCTACTTGTGTTGTTTGAGTCCTCCCACTCTTAAATCTGACTTATAAGATTTGCTGCACCTGTCTATGCCAGCTACATAGTGTGCACACAGTGGATCCAGCCCACATATCAGCAAACCTGCTGTGCACTGGCAGCTGCTGTTGTGGCCTGCCTTTCCAATTGGGAGACAGATGCTTTTGTCTGTGCACTTGTGCCTTAACATGGCATTGAAGCCAATGTGCTGAGGGTTGTTTCTACAGCATGAAGAAATTTGTGGTGGAGCCACTTTTCCCTGGAGTTGGTTACAAGACTGTTTCCTCAGATGGTGCAGAAGCCAACCATCAGAAGGCAGAGCCTTTGTTTGTCCTTACCATCTCCTGCCACACAGAGCTCAGCTAAAGAGGCTCTTAATTTCAATTTTCCTCAGAGACACATTCTCTGGTTTCTTCCCAGACCACAGGATCGAATAATCTTTTGTTCCTTTGTTTCATAGATTCTCCCATCTTTTCTGTTTTTTCTTTCATATATTTCCAACATGCACTGAATGTTGGCCATAGGTGGTTATTCTCTCACACGTGTCTTGTATGTCTGCTCTGCTACAGGCATTGACTTGCTCCCATGTTTGGGATAGAGATTGCTATTGTTTGTATGGTCTAGCTACATGGAGATCCCCTATAGAACTGTCTTAAATAAGGGATGACAGTTAGTCAAACACAAAGCCATGTCAAGTGAAAAAAGGCAACTTATGTGAAAACTGGGGGAATGAGAAGCTGGGAAGCAGTGCTGCAGAAAGGGACCTGGGGGTCCTGGTCAATGGCAAGTTGAATTGGAGTCAGCAGTGTCCTGACAGCCAGGAGGGGCGGCGGTGTCCTGGGGACATCAGGCACAGCATCACCAGCCCAGCAAGGGAGGGGATTGTCCTGCTCTGCTCTGCACTGGGGCAGCCTCACCTCGAGTGCTGGGGGCAGTTTTGGGTGCAATACAAGGAGTGTCTGAGGTCACTTGGTTTGTTCAGCCTGGAGGAGACTGAGAGAAGACCATATCACAGTCTTCAACATCCCCATGAAGGGAGGTGAAGGGACCAGTACTGATCTGTTCTCTCTGGTGACAGGACCCAAGGGAATGGCATGCAGCTGTGCCAGGAAGGTTTAGGTTGGATATTGGGAAAAGATTTTTCATCCAGACGGTGTTTGAGCACTGGAACAGGCTCCTTAGGGAAGTGGTCACATCACCAAGACTGCTAGAGTTTAAGAAACGTTTTGACAACACTCTAAGGCATATGGTGTGATTTCTTGGGCTTGCCCTGTACAGAACCAGGAGTTGGACTCGATGATCCTTGTGGGTCCCTTCCAACTCAGCATATTCTACTATAAATGTTCGCTCACAATTGTCCCAGACTGCTCACTCAAAGTTAAAAGGAACTTTCTGCTTTGATTCCCATGTTCTGCTTCACATATAGGGAAGACAATCCTTCATTTTTCCAGAATAGAAAGATGAAGAAATATATGTGAATCTCCCAGATATTATAATAGTGAGAAGCATAGAAAAGCCTAGGAAGAAGCTGATGTTTTTTCTTCTGATAATGGGACTTGGGTCAGGCAAACATTTGATGAAGAAAAACTCAGTTCTACCATGATTTTTTTCTTTATTTTCCTGCTTAACATTCATCTCATCTCCTGATACTGTGAGACATGGGGGAATGTGTAACCACATTACAGCAGAAGAGATCCCCTATTCACCAGGGAGAATCTACTGTGGGAATCTCCAGTTGGTTTAAGTTCATGCTCTGCATGCATAAGCAGAGCAAACTTGGCAGGCTGAACAGTCTATCCCTTGGGAATATTGACAGATGAATATAAACTCAATTACCTTGCTTTTTCATTCCAGTTGGGTTACTTGTGCTGTGTAACTAAGTACATCAGCATCTGGAGTCACTCTGAACAACAGGAGAAAACATTTTCTGGTGTTGAAACTAGAATTTTGTACAGCTTTTATAACTTGCAAAAAAGTCAGGAGGCTGGCTGTGCTTTGTTTCCCACCATCCTGAAAAAAACAAACCAACCAAAACCAAGGTAGAAGGGTCACCATTGGCAAGGGCTGGGGTTTCTTCTTTTGGTATAGCTAAAAGGCTGATAGCCATTTTGCCTATGAGCATGCATAACTGAAAGATGTAAAACCAGCTCCTGAATTTTCCTTACCATTCTCCCCACCACCACCATCTTCACTATCCATCAACCTGCCTCATTGCTGAAAGCTGAAAACACAAAAGTAAACATTAGTTAACGAGTTTTGCACCCGGGGGTGGTAAACAAAACTGCTCTCCATGCCTGTGAGCTCTTGAGGGGAAATTCTGCTGAAGGAAAACAAATCTCATCACAGTAAGAACAGGTCTGCCTGGGGTAGGGTGTGTGTGCAGACAATGAGAAGAATATTTTCATTTTTCTGATTTCATAATTAGGGAATGATGAGGTACAAAATCTTTCCTAAATGTGTCCCTCCAGTTAGAAAATACATACTTGCTGTATCTTGGTTTTCATTGTAGCTAGAAGCAGAAGTTGATGCTAGTCTGATTCCTTACTCTCTGTAGTTTGGGACATTTCGAATACATGTTTTTTGCCCTGAGATTTTGTCTCAAATGGAGACAATTGAGACTTTGTCTTGGACTAAGAGAATCAAGACTTTGTCTAAAATGCAATAATACGGCACATGCTAAACAAAACAAGTCTTTGTGTCTCATTGTTATTAAAACATTGTAGCAGCAGGAAATAGCTAGACATGGACTTTCCTTTGCTGGTTAACTGCTACTATAGATCTGTTAAAGTTCAACTCATTATACATTTAAATCCTATTACAGTAGCTGAATGCTTTGACAAAGAAAGAAACAGCCTGTAAGACAGTTCCTTGCAAAATAGCAGTGCATATATTAAATCAGTATGTTCTCACCTTACCGTGTCCTTCATTCAGTCCACACTTCTCTGAACGTGACTTTCACTCCTGCACCGAGGCGTGACCTCCTCCCGCCTGCCCAGTGGAGCATCACCAGCGAGCAGGCAGGAACCCCCCCGGCAATCTGGCCCCCTCGGCGGCTGCACGACAGGGTCAGGTCCACCCCTTCGGCATCGCTCACCAGAGCCGGGCTCAGTCCCAGTCTTTCAGGAGCTCCTTGTGAGTGGCTGGTCAGAAGAAACCCCGCACATTTTAATGCCCGTGGCCGGGTCTGCTCTCTCTCGGTCGGTGCTCCCCCCTCTGCAGGGCTATGGTCTGAAGCAAAGGCAAGCTCTAGAAAAGCAGATCTCCCTAGCCATACATTCAGGGATGGATTTTCTTCTCTTCTTCTGGTGCTCAAATCAGGGAGAGGACTAACTCCTCTGAAGATAATGGAGCAAACCAACACAAGCCAAAGGAGAATCAGACTGTAGCTCGAAGAAACACCTACTCCTATTACTTCCTAGGTTTTTGTTGGCTTTTTTTTTTTTCTGCAGATATATAAATCTTTGTATTAGCTGACTTCAAAGATCATAAATCTCTAATTGTATGTGCAGACTACTAATGCAGTGTGCTGCTGATGCATAAAACACACAGATAGTACATAAATACACTCAGGCTGGGCTTAAATTTAGCTTCAACCACACAAAAGATATCTTTATAACTAAGAATGATGGGAAGAAAGATCTCATTCCAGACCAGATGAACATCTCATTTTTTCATTAATCCTGGATTTGGCTGATCAGACTTAAATGTGTCCTAAGACATTTCCTAGTGCTTTAGAAATTACATCAACATACTTGGGTTGGAGATGCCAGAGTTAGGGAAAAAAAAGAGAGGATTCTATTTTTAAAATTCTGCTGTTCTTTTTAAAGATAGATCAGAAAAGCATAACTTTTCCTATAGCTGTAATTTTTCAGGCTAAGCAAACTCCAGTAATTTCAAAAGCAGAGGGAACAAGGGGTCACTTGGGGCCAGCCAGAAAAAAAAAAATTAACTCTTTGCTCTTTTCCAGCACAAGTTTTTGTCATATTATTGTTGAAAAGAGTCAGCTTATAAATGAAAAGTTAAGCTTTTCCTTGCAAGAAAACACAAACTGAAAGAAGTTTGCAGCAATAGTGATTTCAGAGCTTTATGAGAACATTAATGAGGGAACAGAAATAAAAACAGGAGTTCAGCTGTGCATTTTCTCAGTACTTATCACTACAGCCAGACTAGAATTTGCTAAATGACGTCTGTCACTGACAGCTGCTGTCATCAGGAGACTGCCAGGAGCTACAAACACCTTTCAGCAGCAGGAGGCTATCAGCCATGGCAGTGTACAAGCTTTTCATGACATTTCCTTCAGTGGTGAGAGCTCCAAACCCTTTCCCTAATAATATTGCTGAAAATCTTCAGTTTAGAGGGGAAGAAAGCCATGCTACAGCAGCATGACCTGACTCTCTTGAAAATTTAACATGAATAGTACAGATCCTTGTTTCATGATTGTTTTGTATCAGACAGCTACGTTACATTTTATACAAATATACAAATAACCCGGAAACAGTTAAAAAAAAAAAAAAAACCCGGAAAAAATTAAAAAAAAAAAAAAAAAAAAAAAGCACAGGTAGATAGGCTGTCCTTGCCTTTAAAGTGTGTTTAGCAAAAGGATGGACTCCCCCCAGCCTGAATTCACACCCTTGAGCTCTGGCCATCTCACAGATTAAATCCTTAGGAGTAAAACTCCATCTTTACTTAACCTGCCAATGGTAGCTCAAATTTGCTGATTTCAACTGGGGTTCCACTCACATTTATATAGAAGTTATTTGCCATCCTCCTGGCAAGCCATTGGGTAAACAATTCTTTTCCCCCAGTACTTTCCAAGTATGGGAATGGGGGTTAAAAAATCTATTGGTTTCTCAATTGGCTTCCAACAGGGTAATGATAGCTTGGCACTGGAAATGCTTGGCCTCTGTAGTTTGAGAACCAAACTGGGGAAGCTAGGATAGATGTTCAGGCTTTGAAAACACCAGCTATTTCTGTTTGTTTGTGTCTACATTTGCATTGGGATAAACAACTCTCAGCAGAAGAAAATGCAATTTGTTTAAGTATTTCAGCCAAAGAACAGCAATTATAAAAATAAGGCACTCCTTTCCCTACCTTCAAAGCATTTGCTAGTGTCAATAACTAGGACCTGAGACCAAGTCCTGAGGCTTAAATCTCTTCTAACTGACACTTAAATCTCTTCTAACTGACACTTAAGAGATTAATCTCTTCCAGCTTGACACTTAAGACATTTACTATTATGCATTAGATATTGTGAAATGTTACAAACACTTTCCAGTTAGAGCTCTATTTTGTCCCATTGACTAAGGAACAGTCACACTGCAATGATGTTTTAGACTCCTGCTTGAGATATGAGCTGCCTCATGCTGTAACTGCAGAGTGGAATCAGTGGAGAGACAGGACACCAATGAATTTTTAGTCAAAAGCCATCCATACAGCTCAGTAGCACCCTCTGAAACATCTACAGCTCTTCACTTGTCAGAAATTGTGTTGCCTTAATAAACCACATGAAAAATCCTTTATGGTATTTTAACAGCACTGAGCATGCATTGTTTCTAGAAAAAAAACCCTCAAAAAACCTCAAAAACTTGATGATTTAAAAGTGTATACCAGGAAGGACAACCCTGTAGCTACAACTGACAGTAGCTTCTGATGTTGGCACTGACAAAACAAAAGGGAGTCTTCTTCAATGTAACAAAGATTTCCATGAGTTGATCAGAACATACAGAACTCTTTGACGAAAAGTCTTTTTATGTAAAAAAAAAGCCTGCCATATGTAAGCTATTATAAAGAATAAATTTTAAGGGTTTAATCAAAAAAATTTCTTTCATGAAAGATAAATTTCTGGAGATTGAAAAGTGTAATATAAAGGTCAATTGTTTGTTTTGTGTCTGTTACTGAAAAAGTTACGCTAAAAGAATAAAAAAATGCTTTAATTGTTTTTTCTTCATTTTATTTTTAAAGTTTTCTATATTTTCATTTTTGCATTTTGTCTCCAAAAAGCAGCTTAAATATTGGGCCAAAATTACACTTGCGAATGACCCAAATTGGTGCGATCTAGTGGCTCAATGCAGACTGCTGTGTTCGAAGACAGCAGATGGAGCCTACATGAAACACTTCCCTGAAAATCTAGTCACCTCAGGCAAAGAATATTTTGAATTTTATAACCTAAACAGTGCCAGACCACCAGTCAGATGAGAAATATGCAAAGAAAAAAACTGAAGATATTTTAAGGAGCTGTAGTGTAGGGACACAGTAAATTTGGGTTTAGGACTTCTAGTATCAGATCAGAAGTTGGCAGTTACACACTGTAAAACATTTTGGAAAAAAACCCTCATGCTTTTAGCAGAATTCTCTTTGAAACAATCTTAACTCTGTGCAGGTGGCACTTGGGCTTGTATTGATACTGTCAGAACAAATGTCATCAGCCAGTCTCAGCTTCTTGTTATTTTGTCATCTGCAGGTTAGTGTTGCCAATCAGTGTCCTTTACTTTCAGATCCAAATCAAAATCTAATAATCTCTGTATTGCAGCCATTTCCATAATTTGCCACAGATATCTTGCATGGTCTTTTGAGCTCTATTGCATCCACCCTTTGCCTCCCCCCTCATCTGCTGAAGAAAGTGAAGAAACTCAGGATGATCTCAGGGACAGATATAGGTTTCTATCCATAAAGAGGCACACTATAAGTCACGTGCACTGTTTGTATTTCTCTAGCCCTGTCTGCCAAAATTCAGCCCGGTCCTGGGTTGTCAGCATACATCATGATAAAGTTTACAATGCCATTTCTATGTGGATGTCACAGGATAGACACCAAAGAGAACTGCAGCAGTGCAGGGACTGAGTTTAGAGGTGTAACTACAAGAAAGGAGCAGATGACTTGATGCAATAGGGTGCTGCTGATTCTTGAGGTGACCAGCTCATCCAAAGAAAGTGGGTACAATGGGATCTTGAAGGCAGATTTCAAACTGAAACTTTGAGCTTAAATGCTCTCTTATCAGAAAATAAAAAAGGATTCAAGGATTGTGAGGGGACTGCCCTAGAGGCGGCAGGCAAAGGGTAGATGGGTAGATGGGCAGTACCTTCTCTGTCCTTGGGTGTTGTTTACAGGAGAATGTCAAAATATAAAAAATAAAAATTGACCTGCCTCTGGCCCAAGTAAAAAAGCCACTATGAGAGCTCTCTTCTGCTTGCATTTTTTTATTTGTTTGCTTTATTTCTTTTGTGGGGTGCTCCAGTTTTCTGGGCACGTCTCCAGGGGTTGTGTGCTTTGCCAAGCAGCTGCTTCACATTCTCAGGCAGGCAACATCCTGGTTCCACCCTATCCTTAATGGGGTGTGCTCATACACACTCATCGACCGTCAAGAACACTTTATTTCAGATAGATGTCTGGTGAAGAGAAATTAGACTAAATCTGCATTTCTCCCATTAACTGGCCTTATTTAGTGCACCGGCACCTATAAATATGAGCTGTAGCTTGACACAGCAGTGTTGGAGACACCCCAGAAGAAGAGATACTCCCCGAGACGTGCACAGGCTCTTTCCACAGTCAGGTTCACAATGTCTCCTCAGGCATCATTTGCTGTTGGTGCACTGTGGCGTAGTTTGACTTGAGTGACAAGGGACTTTAACTGATTAGAAACGACATGGATCACTGTCACATTCTCCAGCAGGGCAGAAGTTTCACCATCGCCCACAGACATTTACTGTCTCCAGGGCTGGCCAAGACAGGGAAGAAAAAAACCAGAGATGCAGTTTCTAAACAGAAAGGAAAATAGTTACTTATCTGTTTAATAAAGGAGAACTGTTTAAATTTTACAATACTGCCCCGGAACAGGGATAATTCAAGGGAAAAATGATAAATCCACACTTCTAAAAGCCGGGGAGCCGGAGAAGGCAGCTGGGGAAGCAAGGGGAGGGCTCAGCCCAGCAAGCGCGCCTCCCGTCCCCGGCTCAGAGCTCTGTTCCCGGGCAGCCATGGGCAGCGGCCGGCTCGCTCCCGCAGCCCCCGCTCCCAAGGAGGGGAGGGAACAACCAGCTTGGTCAGGGGAACGAAACTTAGTCCGGTGGGTGCCGCGGAGCCCTCATAGCCCTCACTGCCCGTCCCGGGCAGCCAGCGCCCTGCGGCGGCAGGCCAGGCCCGGCTCCCCGCGCTCCCTGGGCCGCTGNTAAAAAAAAAAAAAAAGGGGATTGAAAAAATTGGTTTAGGCGCAGAGGGAAGGTTCCGTGGGAGGATGACGTCCGTGGCGCTACTTGCGTACGGCAGCGAATCCCGCTGGCCCTGTCCCTTTTTCCCCCGGGAGCCCGGGCCACCGCCGATGCATCCCCCGGCTCCCGAGGGTACTGGAAGCACGTTCTCATGTGTCTCCCACACTGAGGCAGTGCCGGTACTGGAGGGTTTGTCGGGATTTCCACGGGAAGGGCAGAGCGACAGGCAGCACGCAGCCAGGAGAAGCGGCTGCCGTGTAGCGCCACAGAAGGGCAAGGGCGCCGCAGAGATGAAGAGCAGCATAAATACAGATAATAAGCATTTCAGAAGAAGGTTTCTCTAAAATGATGGTAACAAAGGGATTTTAATAATGCATTAATTGCTATATGGGGACAGTATATAAGTGGTAGCAGTGACATAGGAATGGGTGAAGCTTCAACCAACATAACTGTGCTCCAGTAGGAAACTCTTCGAGGGGATTTGTTAAGACTCTGTCTCAGTTTTTACTCAAGTTTGCTTGGGATTTTTGCCTATGCACAATATAAGATTTGCAATTGACCTGTTTTGGGAATTTCAATGACTACCTCAGTTCTGCATATGGGAGTAAAATCAATCCTCCTGCTGTGGAGGAAGAGGAGGTATGTCAAAATGCTCAGAACAACAGCCACTGATGCCAGACATTCTAACATCAGAAAATGTGTCAGCAACCCAGAACTTCCTACAAGCTGGCAGCAGCTTGTCATTGAAACTCCCTTTCAGAAGACCTGGTAATCCAGGGGATCTCCAGGGGGTCGAAAAAAGTTCCTAGTGAAACAGTATTTGAAAGATAAACAGAACAACCCAGGCAATTCAGGCAGTGAACTTCTGTCCAGCCCTGTGACATTGCCTGGATTCTTCTGGCTCTGGGCCTGATGGAAGTCCATAGCCTGAAATGTGTGCTGCCCAAAATGACTGTGTTAGTAAATACCAAGATAAAAGAAAGTATGTTATTTATACTAAGTAACATGGATTTACAGAAACCAGATTTTCTGAGATAATCTGGTACCTTTCTCAGAAGAGTAAGACATTTTAATGTAAAGCTGCTAGATACATGAGGCTTTAGTTTTGTGGAGTTCTTTGATGGAGAGGTTATAGTGTATCAATATATCAGTTCACAATTCAGCGGTTAACTCTATCTTAATGTTAAACAATCATTGTTCAGTATCATTCAGGGTTCAGGGATATTAACTAGTGAAGCTCCACGTAGATTGTCTCCTGGCTATTTTCCATTTTGATCTGTGGTACAGAAAAAAACCCATAAACTCACCCTATGGCAACAGACCAGAGGAACAGAAACAAAAATAGGCCACTGATGTAATCAGATAGTAAACAAAAAGCAAGCATATAATATGCTATCCTATTACAGGTAAACATCAATCTATATATCTAAGAACAGAGAATGAAGGCCAAAAAATTAAGATGGGAAACTATGCTTTGAAGCAGTAGCTCTGGAAAAGACTCACAAAAAAGGGACACAGCAACTGAACAGAAACTCCCACTGAGAGAGGACCTAGAGGGGTAAGGAATCCTTTAGATGTTCAGGCAAGTGAGTTCTTGAGTTGGGCTAAGGAAGATTTTGAGATTTGTTACTAATCTTGCCATTATATGGAAATATTGGGTCTAGATTCCCTATGTTTGGGCCTGGGTCTGGGAGGATGTTGTCACATTAGTGGGGGGAGAGGTCAGTGTCATTTTGCTATGTTAGACCCAAAGCACACATTAAGGAGCCCCTAGGGACTTCTCTTATAGACAAGAAAATGGGATATGCAGCAAGCAGAATGCTGACATTTGTGAAAGCAAAGCTTTTTATACCTGAAAGATTGATTTCTGGTTGTTATCAAGTATAACTTTCCTGGAACTGAAGCGTTCAATGAGACTGGATTTTTCTCCTAGGTGGAAGTAAGTACCTTTGAAGTCAAGCTTTCCAGCTTCTACCTGTGACTGGGAACAAAATTATGTCCCATTGGATAGTTATCTGAAACAGGAAAACCTTATGTGCTTCTGAGGATAAATGTGAGACTATTTCTTTTACTGGACTTCTGAAAATAGCAAATTGAATCATAGAATCGTAGAATCATTAAGATTGGAAAAGACCACTAAGATAATTTAGTAAAACCATCAATCCAGAACTTTCAAATCTGCCATCATTCTTTTTGCAAGGGTTTCCTCAACCTCAAGCACTCTTTTCTCTGCCCTCATATTTTGCTCTTGGATTTATGTATTTGCAAGTTGCCGGCATCTTAACACCTCACCACTGTGTTATTTCTTTTCATTTTAGTGACAGCAGCACTGTGTATGCAACTAGGAGGCTGAAAGTATCCTTTCTTTTTTACTGAGTCACTATGCAGTTGCTTACTGATGATAGAAAAAAGGGACAACTGGAGAGCACCTGCTCCAACCCCCTGCTCAGGACAGGGCCGATTTAACACATGCTACTCTGTGTCTTTTCCAGCCAGTTGTAGATATGCCAAGGTATGAGATTCCTCAGTACCTCCAGGCAATCAGAGCTTGAAAGGATTTTTCCCCCCTAATGTTGTGATGGAATTTCCATTCTTGTTCCCTGATAGGCAAGTAAGTGTCAACTAGTGTTTACAGGGAAGACAGTATGCTTGATGGTGATGCGATGAAGGACAAATGCAGGGAGGTGGCATTTACATTCTTCCGCTTGCTCTTGGTTTTACTGGTTGCTCTGCAACTCATCTTCAGTGAAACCAGATAAGATTTGAGTGGCAACGTTGTTCTCCCAGTCAGTGGGCAGTTAAATGACCAGGTAGCTGACCAAAGTGTTTGATGAAGTCAAAGCAGAGTCTGTTTTGACCACTATTTTAATGAGCATTGTGTTTAGCTGCCTCCATTTCATGTCCATCTTCTCATGCCAATTTTAGTGATTTCTGGTTCCCTCCTTAGTTGCATCTTAGTTTATAAACTATTCCCAATATCTGTCTGTTTTCAGCTCTGACTTACTGACAACACTGGACTTCTTCCTCGAGTCTTCACCTCACAAGTGATGTGCTTTTTATGCTACCCCCAACTTGATTTGGAACTGAAAAGTTCAAAGTCTTGTGATTTTCAAGTTTACTTTTACATAATGTTCACGTTCCTAGTGCTGATGATTACAGCAGATGTACACTGCACCCAAGCACAAAGAGTAGTCTCTGGCAACACTAAAATTTGCCACCACAGCTGGAGCCACCATCTCATGGAGCCACACAGCTCATTTGGTATTTCAGGAAAACTTACTCTCCGGTGGTCTCTTGAGGAGGTTCCTGCTGGGAGAGACAACAGCATGCCTCATTTTAATTTGGGGGTGTCAAAACCCAAGAAAATCTTTGGACTTTCAAATACAAAAAGTTATGTAAAACTGAACTTACTTATGAAGAAAAACCTTCCTCACAAGCAAGGGAAAATAAAACAAGCAAACAAAACCCAAAACCAAACAAGACAAAAACATAAGCCAAATCAACTAACCAACCAAAAAGCAAAGGAGGGCAGAAATACCATATAAATTCATAGATTGCTAAATGTCATGAGTGAACATACTAAGAGACTTAAATGACTTCTTGTTAATTCAGATGAACAAAAACTCTTTTTAAACAAACTGGAAAAGCCAGAGGAATTTGTTTTGCATAACCTGGGTCTGCCCTTTCTCTGGAACACAGGCCATTCTATACAATAAACACATAATAAGGGAAATGAATAGAGATTAACCCACAGCATTAATAAGTTCATGTTTTGTAGCCCTCAGGATTTTCTTGCTCTTTTTGGCTGACTGGACAGCAGCTGTTTTGGGAACTGTTTCTAACCAGCAGAGCAAGCAGGCAGGTTTCCTTCCTTGCAGACAGCAATCACAATCTCGTCTGTTTCACTGTCAGGAGGTACCAAGAAACTGCTACAAAAAAGGAGTATGGAAATGAAACATGACCTGAAACTACACGTTGCAGTCATGAGGATCCAAATATGTCTGAGCTGGGACTGGGAGCCACTGATTTGTTGTTGTGGACTCCAGGGCAAAGCCATGCAGGGAGTTAGTGCAGCAGCCTTCCCTGCTGGCCAACCCTCATACAAATCCCATCCCAGATTGCTTTCAAAGTGCTAGTAGGGACTCTCCATCAATTCTCTTTCACTGATACCACAAGAAGACCCACAGAAATCAAAAAACTCACTGTGCATTTTTTAGTACCATATGCTTGAGAGATAGTAATACAGTAAAAGACAGAAAATTACACTAATTTGATAAACAGCTGATTTCCCTGAGACACAGATGAATCTAACTCCATATTAAATCTAGTAGTTTTGTGAGACATTAGCCTAAATTAATCTCCCATGAAAGTTACACACAGAGAAAGACAAAGAAATAGAAGATGGGTAGTTGGACAAAAGTATTTGTAATTAATACATTATAACTCACACACAAATTTAATTTTGCAATGAGATTTGTAGTCATACAGATATTGCAGCATTTAACTTGGTTTGGTTTTTTTTTTCTCTTTTGTTGGAGAAACAGGAGAAACAACTGGGAGATAGTAACTAAAGTATTCTGTGTCTGCACACCTGCAGAGTGCAGGCTGAGACATCTCAATGCCAAGACCTTGGAAGCTGCCCAAGAGAGGGATGGTAGGTATCCAACATGTTTCTGAAGCTCTGTGGGAAACCTTCATTGTGGAAAACCAAGCTCCTGGCAGGTCACACCCCCATGGCACACACCCATTTTTCTTTCTGTGCTTCAAGAGAATTGAGCCAAGCTGTCTCTGTGTTTACATATCCCCATAATTTTTTCTGGAGAACATGGAGATTTTATAAATATGGGAGTGATATCTGTGTAGGCTTAGATGTTTGCCTCCACAAGACTAAGACAGCATTTGAGCAAGTTAAGATACAGTGAATGCTGGACTGAGTTCCCTTACTGGGAAGGGAGTCTGGTCTACCATGATGTGTGTGGAGCCAATAGGAAAACAGGGAGAAAAGTGAATTACTGTTACATCTGACAGCTTCACAAGCCCAGAAACTTTATCATACTCTGCTTTAAGTAGGAATTTTTTTCTGTGTAAAGGGAACAGTGACAAACGCATGAATAGTTAGGGCTTGTGCAGTTTTATCTACCTCACCTTAAAAGTATTTTCCATTTGTAAGAACCCCAAAAGCTCAAACACATCTGTGACTTTCTGGCAAAAACAAAACAAAGTCACAAACCAAAATGAAAATCTGATACCCATGATAGATAAACCTGCATAGATTATAGGTAGTGTAAAACACTCCAAATTCCTTGCACTACAAATATTACACTTAGACCACGGGTGACATTCCACTAAACACATGAGTGCTGTAATTGTGAGATGACTGTTTTTCAGCTCTAAACTTACTGATTTCTGTGTTTTGACTCCAGTATGGATTCAGGGCCATTTTCTCTCCTATTGTTAACATACTTGTAGTTCACAAGCAGCACCTCTTATGCAGTGCAAATATCTGTTTAAGAAACGGGCAGCAAAACTGAAGTAGCAAAGGAACTAATTGCCATTTCTCAGCTGGATTCAGAATAAATATCCCAGCAAATGTCAGCCAACACTAACAAGGCCAAATGGAATGGAGCTCTGAGCAACCTGGTCTAGTGGAAGTTGTCCCTGCCAATGCCAGGTTGTTGGAAATAGATGATCTTTAATGTCCCTTCCAACCCAAACTATTATTTGATGATTCTTTACCAGCTTTGATGAGAGTCACTTCTCTCAGTTATAACAACTACAGGAAAATTTGCAAATTTGGAATTAAAAAAACTAACCACTGAGCTTTACTCTTCAAACCGTGTCAGTGCCATGAAAAACTCCCCACCTCTGTAAGCTCTAAATGTAAATGCTCATATGAAACTGCAACTTATCTTTTTTCTGTATATTACTAACTAGCCAGGGGACTCACAGCCAGCCTGTGAGCAGTTCTGTTGTACAAATCAAATGGTGAGCAACAGGAAGAATTTTTTTATATCCTTGTGGTAAATGATCAGGTGATCCCAAGGAGGCAGTCTACATTCCCCCAGTATTGGTGATGTGTAGGTGCATAGTCTAACCTAGGTCTCTAAACTCTCTTAAAAGTCAAAGAGAACAAGAGAAGAGGGGTTGTCTTTTGAAGGTGTTCATTTAAGAATGGGATAAAACTGCCAAGTCATCTTCACTGTCTATAAATAAAGATAGATTAGATCTCAAGTTTTATACCTCTAAAAGTTAGGCAAGACTGCCTCCTCTGTAAGTGAGCCCTATTTAAAAGGATTATTTCACTCTAGGCTATAAAATAATTTGATTTGAGTAGATGTGTTTGGCAATGGAGTTGTGTCAATTCAGAGTAATGGATATAAGTTTCAGTACTGTCTCTGAAGGAACTACCCATGGTGAAAAATCTAGAGCAGACTGGAGTATTTTATAGAATAGTCAGTATTATGCATACCTTTTCCATTTTGTTGAGATTGCTTTTCATATAGTCTTGCACTTTGAAAACATTTAAACAATAGGAAGTATTACTTTTTATTAGATACAATTAGCTAAGTAGCCTTGGCAATTTTTTTTTTTTAATAGTATTTCCTGATGAAGAAAAGACTAATCTGTATCTAAATAACCCAGGGGGAAAAAACAAGTCTTTGATCTATGGGCCTCATGAGTATATTAACTATGGATCCAAAGATACATGGAAATTCTTTATAAGGTAGTTAAAGTGAACAAATCCAAGTAACAATCAGAAAACACTTCTTGAATAATTTCAAGCAGTCACCGTGCTTTTAATTTTCCTTTTAAAAATTATGGTGGTATTGATAACATTTTGTTGTATAGTAAAAAATCTGTCTGTATCTTCTCACTGAAAGAGTTAAAAATTAATTGTGTTAATCACATGGTGTATAAAAACCAGGCTCAATCCAAAAACCTGAATTCACAGTGTGATTCATTTTACTCAACTACATTCTAAAATAATGCACAGATTAGGTAATAAAAATGATTCCTTGATCAATAGCCAATAAAAATGATTCACTGAAAAATCAATGAATTCTGAAAGTGAAATATGACATAAAAATTTGTATAAAAAAAAAAAGAAAACATAAAAACTGTGTAGATAGTCAGCTTTGACAAGTGCTCACTTACAGAGTTTTCCATAACTGAGAACATATTTTTTTGCAATATGTGTGGTAGTACCAAAAAGGGGTAGTCCTTTTTCACTGCCTTATCTGAAACAAACATATTTAGAAAATTATGAAGAGACACACTGTCTCTCATGTAGTTCATTTTCCCTTTAGCTGGCATCCTGGCTGCTGTTAAGGACAGGCTTCCTAGCAAAGGAAATGGCATCCTGCTGTGCCTTTCATGATGGATGCCGTACAGCTACCAATCGGTAAACCAGAGCTGACACTGCAATACTAAATATTTTATAGCAGCTTCTAAAAAATGGGGACTCTGTCATAGTTTCTAGAGTCAGTGTGACTGAGATCTAAGTGATTAACTCCACGACTTTTCTACAACCATCCTTTTCCTTTTGTGAAGTGATTATCTCATCAACAGTGGTCATTCTAAATGACCTAAAATCCTATTAAAATCAAAAAGAAATAGAAAGTATATGCCTGTCACTGACTATGTAATACTGCTGAATTTCCAGAAAAGCCTGATGATGAGTTGCTCAATTTCTATGGAGTAAGTAATGGAAAGATAAAGCAAGTATGTCCTTACTAGTTGTAAGAAACACTCTTGTCTCCATCTTGCTGTGCACTATCAATTTTTTTGGTAGGAGGTGAGCTAAATATTTATGCTAAAAATACAAATGCCAAATTAAGGATTTTAAAAATATTTCCATGAAATAGTAGTGATAACGAAGCCCAGACATGATGACTTGGAATTGGAATTATAGCAGTGTCTGAGCATCAGATCTGAATTCAGTTAAGCTCTGTCCTCAGACTGTCTGCATTAAAGACATCTAATTTTATGTACTTTCACACCCCATCTCCATCTCATGCTTTCTGTTTCATCCTATCCACCTGCTTCACCCATTTAGAATAAATGTTTTTGGGACAATAGCTCATTTCATAGATGCATTGATGTTAAACAGACCAAATTGTATCAGTCCTAATCCTAATTACAATATTACAACAAGGGAAAGGAGAATTCACATCAAAATAATAAAGGGGTAATCTTTAATGAACCTTAAAAGATAATTGGTGATTCATACAGAAGGATAGAAGTTATTTAGAAGGTTCAAACTAGAATTACCCATCAGGATGGCAGGATTTGCTTTAGCCCCAAAAAAGAAATCAAAGCAAAGTCTGCAATCAGATTTTAATGACAACAATACCAGGTCTGTGGAATTCAGACACTTCATTCAGCCAAAATTTAATACCAAAACTTTCATTGGCTGGATCAACTTAAACATTGATACTAAAACAGGATAGAAATTACTGGGTTTAGTATGTATGAAATCAATAGTTCACAAATAATAAGAAATTAAAGCAGAGAGTTCTCTTGTGTGACTATTTGGTTATTTCTTTGTGTTTTTTGAAACCTAATTCCTGGGGCTGGATACATCAAATTATCAGCAAATATTTAAATGTAACAGGCATGACAACAATTAACACAAGCTGCAGTTCAGAGAATGATCTAAGATGAACTTAAAACCTCTGCTTGTAGGATTGAGAAGAAAGGTTGAAATCTGTTGGAAGTTTGCCTTAATGGCTTGGAAGAGGGAAATGGACTTCCAGAGCACTATATCATAAAAGACCTTATTCCTATTGCTCTCAAACCCAGAAATATGAAGAAAGTGAAGAGACTTTCACTTACGTGCAGAATGAAATGTGATATACCATGAAGGCTCAGGTCTGAATGATACCTATCAACTTCTGTAGTTCCACTGGGTAGTGGCCCATCAATCTTTGCACAAAGTGTAGTATCATATAGTGTTCTTATACAGTAATCCTTTACAACAGAATAAAGGTGATGATATCTTGCCTTGTGAACATGAAAATGGCCAAAACCCAATCTGTGATAGGCAATTTTCTTCTATGTTGCCTAGTCAGCAATCAGAAAATGCTGTTTGCTAAACAAGGTGCTTTTTTTGATGCTGCCTCTTTACCTCAGTATTTATTGACCTTGATTCCCAGAGTGAGTCTCTGGTTGCTGCGTGACTGCATATCTGTTGTCAATAATTCCGAATGATTGACTTCAATTTCTCACTGGTTGAAGTTGTGCTTTCTTTTTCCCTCAAATGTCCTTTTGTTCTTGATGCCATCGTGTTCCCCCAACTGTGTGGTCTCTCCTTTATTTCACTCCAGCAGCTGCTTTGGCATTCTGCGTCTTCTGTTTCAGATACATGAGCGGCTCTGCACATTTGTGTTGTGAATATCATGGCTTCAAACCCTGAAAGACTTTTATGTCCCAAAACGTTCTCTTTGCAGATTTTATCCTGCCATCTGATGTGCAATATGGCCCACAGATGGTACAGATGAAACCACCCTACAAGCTGTAAATGTTGATAGTCAAAATAAGAAGTTAGAAGAAAACATATAATTAATGTCTCTTCCTTTTCAAAAAAGCAAAACAAAAATAAGTCCAAATAGGAAAAGAGTTACTGCATTAAAGCTACCAGAATAATTCTCACTCATTCAGTACATATCTCTAATTAAATTCAAACATTCAAATTTCGAGGGAAATCTAGACTGCAATTACTGGGATCAATTTAGATATAATTAAGTAATCTGAGTTAGAGTTATCATGAGCTATAGTATAGTATTATACAGGCACCTTAATATGCTTTCAAATCTCTCAGAAACCTTTAATAACAATAATAGTTACTATCTAAATGTGTCCAGAGCCACATGGCAACATTATCTCAAAAGGATTGACACTGACATTACTTAATTCCATTATATTTGTGTATAATATCAATAACAGAGTTGACATACACAGCATAAAAATGTAATACTTAGAACTGGCAAAATGACAAAGTTTGATCCTAAAGCCTGACATGCTTTGATAAACTCCCTTAAACTCTGATTCAACTAAATTTTTAGCTACCTGTTGTTAAGGGTCATATTATTAGCAACGTCACAATAAGAGATACCAATATGTTTAGGCTAAGGGAGGTAGCGTGTCTTCAGGTAATCCATGGCAAAAGCCTAGCTCTAAGCAATTCAAGCATGTGAATAGCCCTCTCAAAGACAACTGATGTAGCTATTCACATAAAATTTGCATGAAGTCAGAATCAAAGTAGCCAGTGAACAACCCAGTTGCAAAGCTTTATTTGGGAGATGCCTTCGTTTCGAATTAAATGGATCTAGCCTTTTTCTGCATTTATCAGACTCTTGGCTATAGCCAGGAGTTCCAGAACTTCCTTACACTTATTCTTCTGCTACTGTTCTCATTTCTGGACCAAGCAGCATTTTTGCAGTGCCACACTGTTTCTGTGCCACCTCTACTTTCTCCAAGGGGTATGGACAGTTTTTTTCCCTCCCACTTTTTGAAGGGAAGGATGCTGGAACTTAGTGTTTTAACCAGCAAGTACAAAAGAAAAGGATGTGAGAAAAGTACTGGACTTGTTTTTCTCTATGTCACACTGCAGCAGGTTCCTGTCAAAGAAAATGAACAAACACTACAATTTTTTTGTCACTGTGCATTTTTTTTTTCTCGGGTGTTGAAGCAGAAAGATAAAACACTTTTATCATAGCATAGGATTGAGCCCTATGGTCCCAAGAGATGAGAAAGACTTTTTGAAAGCTCTCAAGAAATATGTCCTGTGAAAAGCGAAAAGGGACATGGTTCATACACTTGCTTAATCAATTCAAGGCAGAATGAAGGTAATGCAAAATATTTTTTTTCTCCAGTTTAATGGGTATTTACCCTCAGAGCATCTGGCTATATTTCTAGTCTCCTTCCCATGCTCCTGCTGAGTCTGACCTTCATCTTTGTACACACCAAGAATCCAAACCCGCTTCTTCCCCACCCACTTGGATGCAATTTACAGATCTAAATGTTCCAGATCCTTCTGTATCCAATCTCTCCAACACAATCAGACCCCCTCATCTTTACCCACCTCAGTTAAATATCAGACACAATATCAGTTCAGTTTAATATCAGACACAAATATATGCAGAGTGCCCTTCTCCTGTTCGCCTCCAGCAACCTCCTAGCATGCTAAATCCCTTCAGCTTCTACTTCAGCACCCCTGGACCAGCTCCATTGCTAATTAAGCCCAAACACAACCTCCCGCCCAAATTTCAGCTCTGCCCACAGCTCTGACAGGCATGCACTGCAGGGCCGTCTCTCACGGGGCAGATGGCACTTCACCCCCAGTGTCATTTTCTGCCCTACCGGCCACCGAGCCACGCTGGATATCCGACAGGGTTTTGACATTTCCTAGCTTGGCTCCTCTCAGTGCCCCTTCCCTCACAGACTGGAAGCATCCCAGTTCGCTCCGTCGTCACCGAGTCTCGGCCGCTACGTCCCGAGCCTCACTGCTCTCCACCTGCCTCCCCCCCCACACTAGCTCCCGTTCCATCACCTCAGTCCCTGACACGACGCTGGCACCCCCTTCCCAGCCCCGCTGCCCTAGGGTACGGCCCGGGACGCCGCCGCCGGACACCCCCGCACCTGAGCGCGGCACTCCCGCGGGCACCGCCCGCTCCCCGCGCCTGCCGCCCCCCGACCCCTCTCCTCTCGCTGACAGAGCAGGAGGGGCGGCACCTGCGGGTCCGCCCCATTCTCCTCCCCTCGCCTCCCCTCCCCTCCTCTCGCCGAGAGAGAGAGAGAGAGAGAGAGAGAGAGAGAGAGAGAGAGACCGAGACCCGGAGGGAGGGAGAAAGAGAGAGACGGTGGCACCGAGGGCGCCGGGAGGGACTGCTGGAGCGCAGTGCTCGGCGTGAGGGGAGGGAGGGGGAAATTAAAAAAACAAAACCAAACCTCCAAAATTTCAAATAGTTAAATTTAAACAAAAAAGTAAGAGAGGTGTAGAAGGAGAGTGCTTCAACTTTTTCTCTCTCTGCCCAGCAAGGTAAGGGAGCGGCACGGGGCTTTGCTTCGCTTTCTCGCCGGTTTCTGGGAGGGCACAAAGGTATCGGGATGGGGCGGCGGCGGCATCTCCGCTGGCGGAGTCGCGCTCGGCGTTGTCACCCCGCG
>VZRH01008438.1:543322-555684 GCA_013397555.1 Urocynchramus pylzowi | reverse complement strand
GGCCGCGCTGCCCCGCGGGCCGTGTCACCGGCGGCCCGTCCGTGATGCTTCCACCGCGGGGGCAGCTGACCGGCACGGCTCCTTTGCTGTGGGGAAGTAAGGGTAGAACGGGGAAAAAGCGGCTGGGATGAAGCCGGCGGCGGCTCCCCGCGGCAGCTGACAGATGTACACAGGGCCTTTAGGTACCTCCGGGTCCGGCCCTTCCCTGCCGGCGCTCCCCGAAACCTCCGAAAGATGAAAACTTTGTGTACACCATAAGATTTCAGCCAGCTCAGCGTGTGGGCCAAGCGTTGCTGTTTGTTTAGGCCCCAAGCCTGCAAATATTTATCCATATTCTGAAATTTAGGAATTATCAATGGTTAGATGTGTTTGAAGTGCGGGAGGCTCTTTCAGTTGTCCCGTGGAAAAATATTTCCCATGTCTGCTGCTTGTCAGCATGTTTACTTTGAATACGCTCAAGATAGGACCTTTTTTACATTATTCCATTTGCCTTTCTTTGAATTGGTACCTCTTCAGACTTTTCCACTGAATGATACTTTAAGTATTATTGAAATAATACTTCATATTCTTCATACTTCATTGATACCTTGTTACAGAGAGCTTTTTAAAAGATGGAAATAAAAAGGCCGCTGAGAAGAAAGTGTTGCCTTATTGCCTGACTAGAAATTACTGAAGCTTTATTTAATTTATTTTTACAATTATTACTCTTGTTTGAGAGGTGAAGCAAATAGGTGCACAGTTCAGTTGCAGGTACAGTTATATATGTGGCTTCTGAAACAGGTAAAGCTTTCAGCACTTTTAAATACTGTAAGGCAAACCTAAGTTTGTTTTTTATTAAGGGACATGTCCTCTAAAGAGAAACAAGGATGGGTCTTATGTATATTGAAAAGCTTATTACATATGTGCTAGTGGATTAAAAAAAATCTTTACAGATTTTAAACATTATCCTGTTGAATTTGCTTGTGAGTACAACAAAAGCACTTATGAAGCTGGAGGATTAGCTTGTTAAATACCTCTTTGCAAAGGAATAGGGATTGTGTGAGTATTCTCAGAACTGTTGAGAAATATTTAGTTGTCATCTTTAGCATTGGTGGATTTTGTACATATGCATACTTTGTCTCATGTATTCTCAAGTATTCCCAACAAAATGCTTCAGAAAGTCAATGAATAATGCTCAATATGTGCCTACCTGTTTAAATGATTGGGTTCTGAGCCCTGAAGATTTAATTCAACATCTGTAAATACAGATAAAAAATACAGTGTTTATTTCTGCTTACTGTTAGTAGTGTTTGTACAAAACAGTTTTTTTTTTTTTCAAAGGTGTTCAACAGGAAAAAAAAATAGCTGTAAGAAACAATTTGTACATTCCAGGAATTTTTATTGGTTGGGTTTGGCTGTAGATAATGTAGCAATCATAAATAGTGAGGATTTTTTGGTAAGGAAGTTTTTAAGTCCAGGATGTAATACTAAAGGAAATAAGCAATAATAGGCGAGCTGATTAATGAGCTTTTACTGGGATAATTAAATTACTTGAAGTTTCTTAAGATCGCATGAGGACATCACAGATGAAAGGAGGAGTGATCTGACTGTGTGAAAAGTTTGTCTAGAATTCAAAAAAAGCACATTTGGTTCAAGGTCTTCTGCAACACATAGCTACTGGCATTGGTATTTGGCAGTTCAACAAGTCATGTCCAAAGTATTTTGCAGATACAACGTAAAGAAAATTTGGAGTCCAATTTAGGAGGCTCTAATTAGTTCCTATAGGATACAGAGAATTAAACTATTTTTTAAAGGAAAAATGTCTGTACCTTGAAGACAGTCACACTGTGAATGCTGGGCTGTTTATTCAGTGTAAAATTAGACTCAGTATAATGTCAAAAATAAACTCTAGGAAACCATTTAGTGAAAGCTGAAAAAAAAGATTGAATGCTTTTCTCTCTAATTTTCAGTGCTTCTAGGAAATTTGGAGTGGGCATAGGACTGTAAGGATTTTACTTTCAGTGTAACCAGTTTTGTAGTACCTTTTATATCAAGCATGTGGTTTCTAAAAGTGCTTTTTTTGCTTTGTATGGTTCTGTACCATATGTTTTGTATTTAATTCTTTGAATGACCACTGAAACGCAGCCAACTTTGGGTAAATGTGGCAACTGTTAACTAGTGCTTAGCAACAGTGCACAATAATCAAGACGGGAAGTGAGGAAGAATGCCATGTCTAATTGAAACTATGGGGGGCATTTAGCTAGATAGGACGTAATTAACAAAACATGGAGCTTGGACATGATATTAAGGCATCACAACTTGACTCTTGCCAAAAAAGGATTGTGAAATCAATAACATAAAAAAAACATTTCAGTTATTTTGCTTTACACCTTGGAAGAACAGCCTCTTTGGGATGTATGTGCTTTGCTTATTCTTGCATAATCGTTTCTTGCATGTAATGGAAAAGATGCATTTTCTTTTGTGTCTAAAACATAGTTGTGAGCAGGAGAGCCGTTGGGAAAACCAGCAAATGAAGGAGTAATAAGCCTTGACATTCTGACAATCATATCTTTTAGAGAATTAGTCCTGTGAACTGGAGTTCATTAGATATAGTAAGCAATTAAGAGATCTCTAATATCCTGAAACAGATTACAGCAGCAGTCAAAAAACAACACTAAAATTTTACAATTAATGTGTTGTTATTTTTTTTCAGAATTGCTGACTTTTCTCAAATGCTGTCTTGTCATTACTTTCCTTAACATATTAAGAAAAGTATTGCTTGTAAAAATATGTGTTCAAAATGCTTTTGCCTAATGTAGTTTCAGGTTTTATTTTTTAAAAATTCCAGACCTGATCATTTTGTTTCATGCTGTATTCTGTGTGGAGATACATTCATGGAGCAATTTTATTTCTCGTATAACCCAAACACATCTTGTTTCTAAGAACTCTGAAGATATTCTTGCATAATAAGGAGAGACCTAGTGAATAAAGCTTCAGTGAGTCATTGCAAAAGCTTATCTGCAACTCTGAGCAAGCTACTATAACCCCTGTTAATGGATTTGAATTTGCAGGCAGGTAGTGAAGATGACCCAAAACCAAGGAGCCATTCTTTGAAGGTGTGTGTATTGGTGAACTATCCAGTAGCATTAGGCTCTTAATAATTAGATAGAATCATTAGTGTTTTTTATAATCTGGAAGTAAAAACCACAGGATATCTGTTGGAGGAATGTAGACGAGAGAAATTTGGAGCAGTGTTTATTCACAACGGGGACAGCCAAATTTTGTGCACTGTTGTTGTTGGCTTGGAAGTATCAAACAGAAGGATGGAGTTCTGACAGAAATTATAGGCTGGATTGATGGGCCAAGGCCAATTGTATGAGGTTTAACGAGGTAAAGTGCCAAGTCCTGCTCTTGGGTCATGATAACCCCGTGCAACACTACAGCCTTGGGAAGAGTGGCTGGAAATGTACGTGGTGGAAAAGGACCCAGAGGTATTGGTTGACAGCCAGCTAAACATGAGCCAGTGTGTGCCCAGGTGGCCAAGAAGGCACGTGGTGTCCTGGCTTGTATCATGTACTGTGGTCAGCAGGACCAGGGCAGTGCTTGTCTCTCTGTATTCAGCACTGGATGAGGCTGCACCTTTAATCCTATGTTCTGTTTTGGGCCCCTCAGTTCAGGAAGGGCGTTGAGGTGCTGGAGCATGTCCAAAGAAGGGCACCAGAGCTGCTGATGTTTCTGAAACACAAGTCCTTTGAGGAGCATCTGAGGGAGGCAGGATTGCTTAGCCTGGAGAAAAAGAGGCTCAGAGGGAACCACCTTGCTAGATGGGTATTGATCTCTTCTGCCAGGTAACAAGGGATTGGACAAGAGGAAATGGCCTCAACTTCCACATAAATTCTGCATGGAAAGGTTTGTCCAGCATTGTAGTAGCCTGCCCAGGGAAGCTGCTGAATCGCCAGCCTTGGAGGTATTTATAAGAAGTGTAGTCATGGCTTTTACAGAGATGGTTTAGTGGCGAACTTGGCAGTGCTGGGCTGATGCTTGGACTCAGTGATCATATAGGTCTTTTTTGACCTAAATCATTCTATGATTCTGTGATTCTAAAATGTAATTAGGTTTGGTTTGGCTGACTGCTGAAGCCTCGTGAGCTGGTTTCTGTTGTGTTATTCTGTCACACAAAAGTGTCACAATTTCTGTGAAATTCTTTTGGGACATGAGAGACCATAGAGAATTGTGTAAATTACTACTTTTATTGAAGTATATCTAATGTTATTCTCATTGAGTTAGCCTTTTAAAGTTCCATGGCACCTCAGATGTTTATTAAAAAAACTCCTATACTTGACCTGAAAATCTTGCATCATATACTGTCAGGTGCTTTGGATAATTTGAATTTAATTTTTTTTTTTAGCAGTTACACTACACTAACTAATAAAATGTTCATAAAATATAGAAGATAGGAAGAACTATATGTTTTGACATAAAATCACCAGAAGAGTAAGAAGGTAGGGAGCAGCGTGAATCAGTATGACAAGATATGATTGGTTAATATTTGTAATGTAAGGTTTTAGAGAGGTTATTTTGAGGTAGTTTTTCAAACTGCTGGAGCTGTGCACAGAAAACAGTGTGGGCAGACCTAAGATACTGTTACTTAAGAGATTACCAGACATCTGTTGTACTGGTTCCATGAACAAGCCTGGAATGACTAGTTTTGTGAAACGCTGTGCAGAGATCCTCTTGTTCTCTGTCTCCTATCTCCATCACTGTCTGTAATTAGCTCTTCTCAAGACCCTTGGTGTGATTTGATCAGAGCACTTTGAGGCAAGTGAAGAAGTTAGTTACTGAATGTAACTGTGGTCTGAAACACACCCTATTAATAGTCTTCCTTTTTAAAATGAAGATTCATCTGTGTGTCTCACCAAAAGTGATAATATTTCCCTAGAACTTAAGAGTGTGAAGCTTCTTTAGATGGCTATTTTAAGCTGCTGAACATTTTCCTGTTACTTCTGTCCTTTTGCACTAAATTCTGCTGCACCTCCCTCTGCAGCACTGATTTCTCTGTTGAATGGAGTGCACAGCACCAAAATTTCAGGGAAATCAGTAGCCTTTTTTGAAGAACTCTGTTTATGCTGCTGTCTTTCTCTAGAGCCATAATAAATTTAAATTTGGCTTCATAAAGAAGTATTAATGTGCACATGAAGCATTTTATCTCTAGCATTCTGCATATTTGAGAGCTATGATTCGTCCCTCCCCTTTCTTTTATAATGCTATCTCCAACTTCAAAACGTGCTTCCTTATAGACTCCCAGGTCTGTAGGCATAAGGAAACCTAAGCACAATTTTTCTGGGAGTGTGATAGTTAAACTATGCTTTTAATTTGGAAGAATTCTGTTATGCCACCTTCCCCCTGCCCCCCATTATTCCCAGGTGCAAAAGGCATCCCAAGGGGAACACAGAACTGCCAAAACATGGCTTCCTCCACAGCTTTCTCCTTTGAACCAGCCTTAGCCCAAGGTTGCTTTTACTGCTCTGCTTAGGGTTAGGGTTAGGCCTAGGGTTAGGGTTCTGAAAACCACAAAGCCCAGAGCTCCAGGCACACTGCAGCTGCAAAAGGCATGCCAAGGGGAACACAGAACAGCTGTCCTTTAAGACAGAGGTGGTCATATGCAATTGTAATGCTAATGCTCAGGGAGACTTGTGTATACTCTGGATTGTATGGTCCCTTGTGTTATCACTCAGGAGTAATTGAGTAATTAGAGGAGTGTTTGGAAATTGCTTTGAGCCTGATCCTCCACAGTCTGCCTAGTAAAGAGGAAATGATCACTTATTAAAACAAGTGATGTGTGGCCCAGCATTCTGGGCTTTGTGAGATCCAAGCTCTTTCTCCATCACACCCACTACAAAGAGGTGGTGTAGTGGTAAGGAACAGCAAATGCAGAAAGCTGAGCTCCACTGCCTCTGATGTTGTAAGGACTCTGGGCAGCTACCTCTTTACCCTGGAATCACTGGTGAGATAAGGGTGTTCACAGCAACATTTTCTAAATATGACTGTTGCCTGCCCACAGAATGAAGAGCATATGTAACAAAACTGTGTCTTGATGGCTTGATTTGGGATTTGCAGAGCCAAGTGCTCTGTTCCCTATCCTGAGCCTGTGTCCTTTTCCTGCTGGTTACAGTACTTCACTGCTATTAGTTCTCTTCTTACTATCTCCTTGGTGATAATGTGTTTCACAGTGTATGATTGTATCTCAGTTTTGCCATTCAGGAGAACAAGCCATCTACTTTTACTGCTTTTGTTCCTGTCTCACTGACCATCTCCCTGTGGTTTCTCAGGAAGTCTCCCAAACTCTGTGTTGCTTTGCAGCATTAGATGGCTTTATTCTCCTGCTCTTCTACACTTTCAGTCCACTTTGAGAACAGCTGTTTAATACAGGAAGCTTAATCTTGTAATTTCTTTAAACCACTTATACAGAATCAAGTTCTTCGTGCAATTAGGTGATTCCTTTGGGAAGACTGTGAAATAGGTCTTTATTTTTACAACTACAATGCACTGAATGGAGAAGTGGGAAACAGCTTCCTGCCAGTCATGTTGTATGTGACATTTAAGAACATGGTGGCTTCCCATTCTTGTAAAAATTGCTTTCAAAAATTAAAATGTATAGATAAGATTTTAAGATACTGTTGTTACTCTTTTGAATCTTAACCTCTTAGAGGGAAATTTCTGGTTGTGAGAACAATAAGAAATTAGGTGGATTAGCCAATCCGCGGAGCCAACTGCTCCGTACCACCCCACAGAGGAGCAGTTTTGAAGAAAATGTAGAGGAGAAGGGTGGGAAAGGCAAAGCCATCCAAGAACACTGTAATGCCTCCAGGCATGCCAGAGGCACACCGAACTACTGATGGGATATTTAAAGAAGAAGTTCAGAGTGAAAAATATACATATCCTCACAGTCCCTTTTGCAGCAGTTTTGGTAAATTTTGACAGTTAGTGCCTGTTACATTTTTTTTCAGTAGGAGAGTCAGCACTCAATTTCCAAGCCTTTTGAGCAGGATGAAGACAACTTACCAGCCAGACTGTGGACTTGGAGGAAGTAGGTGAAATAGCAATCATGATTATAGCAGATGTGGAAGGTGAGCTGGATTTCAAGAGCACGAAGATTAGAACATTAGCAGTCACAAACTTTTGTGTCAAGAGCTATGAAATGACAGGGCATCTAAACATACAGATGTTTTTGTTTTGTTTTGCTGCATTAACGTAGTAATACTCTTCTTTCTTACTATATGTCTGAAAATGTTTTGGGTGCTGCATGGAAAATACATAGGCAGTTGCCTTCTCCAAAGTACTCAGAGCTAGAGAGGATAGTGTGTATGTTTGTGTATGTACATATATATACATGTATGAAAAAGAAAAAGACATGAATTAGAAATGCTGAGGTTTAATATCATACTGGTCCAATACATTAGTGGGTCTTAAAGAAGATTCTTTTTTTAAATGATTGGCTGAGATGATTTATACTGGTTTTTTGTGTTGTTGACAGTTTTCCTTTAGAGACCAGAAGTTCTTAGTGGGTAGTAGATGTGCCACTAGTAATGTTATTCAAAACAGTATGCCTTGGAAGCTTTTAAACAAAGGCCACCACTACAGAAAAAAACCCCAATTTAATTTTAAACAGCAGATGTGACCTTGTGGCAGAAAAGCCTGAGAAGGAAGGGGAAAAAAAGGATTCTTCTGGCTGCTCTCAGCTATCATAATGAACAGTGTTGCTTGTTGACTGTCCAGCTTGGCTGTTTTATTGAGAGAAGTCTTGTGTCTGGTGTCTGTGCAGATAGATGCTCAATTTTCATCTGCAGCACAGCTGACTGGCTTTCTGTCAAGCTTGGCTTTGGGGTGATTCCAGTTGTCATGTGGATTTGGTGTAGAAAGAGGGAGGCCATGCTTGCAATAGGAGTTAAGCACTCCCCTGCACAGTGCAGTGTAGGTTTTCAGCTCCATTTGCTGTCACTGTGGTAAATCCATTTCTGATTATGTGCTAAAGCCAGACAGATTAACTGCCGAGTTGAACTTGTGAAGTTGCATGTGTGTTGCCAGAGTCTCTTCTGCTGGAAAAGGCAGATCTGTATAACCTGTAGACTTAGAACAGTTGAAAATTCATCCTAACATTGTTGCTTTGATGTCTGTTTGAAAGCAAAAAAAAACATTTTTGCTTTTGATTACCATGTTTAAAGGATGCTGTCCCAGCAGTGTAATAAATGAGAATTGGATCTGGGACTTAGTTTCAGTAAAAGACAGTGTTCTTCCAGATGCTTTTTAATTGAGTCTTCCTGTGAAAATGGGCTCAACTTCGAATTCAGTAACATGCAGTTCAGGGGTTTAGGGCTGAAAAAGGCTGAGGAATGCAACAGATGCTGCATAGTTTTGATACTTCTTATGTCGGATGATACTGATACTTTGAGCTTGTGTTCTCTATTCTGATTCGCAATATAAACAAGAACATCACGAACCTCAGTGTATAACCTTGACACGACTGGATCTTTGCTTTATAGGTCTCTAACAGTTTGTCCAAATTGCAAAAACTCTGTGTTGGGAAACAGATGAAGTATTTGCATTGATAAAATATTTAATTTCCTTTAAAAAAGCTGTTTTGTGCTTGGGCTTATTATTTTTAAGAAACAGACCTTCAAGTCCTTGATTCATTGTACTCTAGCTGAGAATCACTGAGAACCTCACAGTTAGATTTGACAGGATAATAAGTCAAAACTATCAATGCAGATTAACCATGAACCAAAATACATCATAGTATGTGTTGTTTTAATGGGATTTCCAACGTGGCCCTGCCAAGAGTGTGAGTTTGGACTGATTCACCTTCAGAGATCCCTTCCAACCTGAATGATTCTGTTGTTGGTTGTAAAGTGGGGTAGTACAAAACCCATAAAACTTGGCAGTATTACCTATTGGTAAGATACAGCTTCCTGAAACAATTCATCTGGCCCAAGACCTTTGCAAAGATACTCAAGGAACAGGCTCCTGGCAGACTGAACTGTTTTGGTAGCCTGCTTTCCACTTTTCTTCTTTCTGGCCATTTTTCTGCTATGTGCCAGGTGTGCTTTCTGTATATCATCAGAAATGTGTGCTGGTTGCACATCCAGTTACATGCCTAGACAGACTCCATGAGTTCTGCTGCTGGCAGCTCTCTGCTGGTCTTGTTACCTTGGTGGATGGCAACAGAAATGGTCTGATGATTGAGGCATCGCTGGCCATGTGTTAATAGGAAGGCTGCAAAGCTTGAGTGATTCCCTAAGAGGTTGTTTGGCCTGTCTGGGATGGAAGATTGAGCATCAAAGGGTAATAATGATACCTGATGGATTGACATTGTGGCATTGTCTAAAATCAGTGTGTCTAGATTCACGTTCATAATTGAATGTTTTACTCTAAGGAAACTTGGAATAAGCCCAGTAGTATTCATTTTAAACCTTTTTCAGGGATAAAATAAACATGCATGAAAAAGAGATATTTGTTATTTCAGTCAATCACTTCCACTACTTATTTTGTTAATTAGTGAGATTTGGGAACTGCAGTTTTCAATGACATGCCCTCCAGCATCTTTTTGTTGAGTTGTATGTGTGTCCATATGTTTTATTTTTCTGGACATATTGATTCTTATGTGATGATTCAGTATGTGGGTTGCAGTTTCTCCTTGACATATTCTAGCTGAACACACTCCATATGTAGAGGAAAACCGGCCAAGTGTGGAAAGAAGGGGGTTGTGCTTTTTTTGTTGCAGTTATGAAAAGAGTAACGGAGGCTGGATGATAAAATACCTTTTCCTGCTTCAAATGATTATCTGAGTAAACCGTGGGAGATCGAGGTTTTGTAAAAAAACATAGCAAGGGGGGGGGAAAAACTAGAAATTTGCAATTGCAGATTGAATTTTCTTTGAGAAATTCCACCTCAGGAAGAAGCTGACTGGCAAGTTAACAAAGCCAGAAAACAGAACTGTTTTATGATTCATTGTCCCAAAGACAGAAGCAAGTGCATTTTGAGGCCATATGCCTGGAAGGAGGCTGGCCTCAGGATGAATTAATTGAAACAATTCTGTTCTCCCTGTTCCAGAGTGCAGTTCATGCTGAGAATGACTGATAAATTTCTCATTAGGAAATGCTTGTTGAAAATGTGGTCTATTCTCTGTGTTGTCACGCTGCCTTTCTGATCTGGAATAAATTATATAAACTGTGCTCCTTTCAACCAGAGTGCAGAGATAAGAGAATGCATGGGTGAATCTTGTGTCCATTCTGTTATTATGTGTGCCAGGAAAAATAGCCCCTAACTAAATATATAAGCAGAAAATTGTTTTAAGAGAAATGTCCCTTTTAACACTTTGATGTCAAACTGGGGAGTAAATAGTTAAATGCCACCATATAGACACATGAAGGATAATACTCAGTTTCTGATGTTCTTTGTTTTGAAAATGAGGCTTGCAATTATGTGCTTGCAGTTTTTTACTGGCTTACCTATCCCTGTAGGTTATCCCTTCTGTAATTGCTTCTCTGTTTCTATGGATAAACTTATTTTTACTTAACAGAGCTTTTAACTGAAGAACACTGTTCTTTGCTGTTCCATTCTTCTGTCCATCCTTTAATGAAAAGTAGTGCTGTTATGATTTTAATAAGACTGAGGAATGTTCTTATGTTTTGAACACTGCCTATTGCTATTATATTCTATGGCAAAAAAGGATGGGGACTTGTTTGGATCATTCGCAGATAAAAGTTTTATTTTGCTGTTGAATGGCTTAGTTCAAGGTAAAGAGTCAAGTTAAACTAATTATTATAATAAACTGTGTTAGAAGACCTAGAGTTCTAAACTAGCAGTCTGAAAGATGGAGAACCCAAAGAAAATCTGTTGTGATTTTTCTAAGAAAAAGATACTGGAGTGCAGTCTCCTTAGACCTCATTTCATAGAATCATAGAATTATTGACAGAGATTTGAGGAAAGTTTGTGTCCTTTTACATTTCAACCAAAAAACATGCAGTGTGTCTGGAGATACCACCTTGGCCAGGGAATATGGAAATTTATTTGGTCACTGAAGAAAAAGCTTGATGGTTTACTTAAGAGGGGAAAAGAAAACAACCTTTCTTTCCCCTCTTAGGTGGTTCTCTCTTATCATGGCAGAGTGGTGTAAGGCACATATATTTAAATGTAAGGGAAAACACCTCTTTTATAACTATAATAAATGCCTATGCAAAGCTATAATGTATGTTTTTCTCCCATATGATGGTCTGTGTATTAGCAGGTAAAGAGTTTGGAGCTTTTGCTACTGTGGTATATTTCACACCATTTACACTGATGTACAGAAGAAACAAAACCCTTGCAGTCCATAATTAATTTAATATTGATAGAGAAATTGCTGACTTACATTAGAGAAGGGTTATAGTTTCATGTCTTATTTAATTCTGAAATTCTGAATGTGTTAGAAAAATAAGTATATCCATTCCTGAATAACTCTGGGATGACTATCATTGCCTGCCAGATAGGAGAGACTAATTTTGGTAAAGAATTGGATTTAATCTACAGGTCTCTTGCTCAGCTGTGAAGAGGCTAAGAAAAACAGCTGTGAAAATGTTGATGTTGGCCATGAATTTACATAAATAACAACTTGCTTGCTTTCACATGCATACTCAGGGTGATATTACAATGTGGACTTGTGTCTGCAGAAGATCCGGTTTTATTTCCAAATTCTGCCACTGAGAGATGGCACATGGATTCTACATGCCTCAGATTCCCTCTCTCTAAACCAAGGGTGTTCTTGGCCTGGGAGTTTTTGAAGCACTATAGGATAGTAATGATTTGCTGTTAAGGTCTTTTATGGCTGAGCCTGGAGAGCCCTTAGTTCAAGTGTCCTGGTCAGGTCCTTGGGCTGCTAAGCTTCATGCTTCTGTCAGAAAGCTTTAGACCTCAAAGAACAAATGGTGTTCTTGGCATACGTACAAGCAGCTATTTGGCTTTTGTGTTCAAACCTTCTGTTTAATTTCAGTTAACTTAATTTTAATTAATTGAATTTAGACATCACATTCTCTGGTTTGCCTGTGAAAACTATTTGTCAGGTACAGCAAGCCGGGGCAGCGTCTCCTCTGAGATGACTTTATGGTGAAATGGATTCGAAAGTCCAAGGCCTTTGGTCAGTGAAGCAGCCCACGGCCCATGTTTACCCACCATAGTGGTGGCAACCAGTATCTGCACTGGTGTCAAAGGAGTACAGAAATACCCAGTGAAAATAGGCTGTGTCTTGCAGAAGGTCTTCAGCTGGCTAAAGCAAGCAGTAGTTGAGGAGGGAGTAAATAAAGCTCTTGCAGACCACATGCTGTCACAACCTTTCCCCTCCCCCCACCCCC
>VZRH01008438.1:486525-543293 GCA_013397555.1 Urocynchramus pylzowi | reverse complement strand
TTTTTTTTTTTTTTTATTGGCCATATGTTTTAGTAGTCTAAGTATGTGTCAGCGGTAATCCAGGCTCTGTGCTTTTAAAGGATGATTACCCAGTTTGTTGCCCAAGTGAGACTTTTTCTTCCCCATTTAATTAATTTCTGTAAGGATTGTAATCATAAACTTTTTTCTTTTTTTAAAATTTATTACAGATTACTCTTTGTGTGGCTGAACTTAACTCCCATCTCTTTTTGCTGTTCCCGGTCTGTTCCCGGTTTGTATGATAGGGGGGGTCAAACAAACCGGTTTGTTCCCTGGATGCTAATCTGAATTTCAGAGGCGCTGTCCTTCACCCCCGGGCTCTGCTCCCCTCCCCCTATTCCCTGATCTCTGCAAACAGCTCTTCAGGTCTCTTTCTCCCCTCCATCCCACCCCCCACTCCAGCCCTTCTTTCCTCCACTGGCTCACCAGAATAGTAAATGTTGATTATCCTTTCCTACTGATCCCATACTCCAATTCTCACTTAGGGTGTTTGGTGTTCTAGAGAATTAATGCTCCTAAAATTCAAATGGTATAAAAGCCTGCTGGTCTGTGTGTTGTATTAAAGATATCATGGAGGTTTTTTTTGGGGAATTAAATTTTATGGATTTTCATGGGTTAAAGCAGGTACAGGGTTTTCTGATGCGTTTAAAAAAAAAGGTGGTGACCTTTTGTCAGGGTGTGATGAGGGTCATCTTTGTTTTATATAAAATAGCGATTAGGAGCTCCCCTCTTTAGGGAGTAATTTCTCAGGTCACCTTGGCAGAACAAGGAGGGGTTACTAACTAGCATTGGATCCCTGCTTTTAACCCTGGTAGTTCTCATAGCATGGATACAGTTAACCTCCTTCTTGCCTTAAAAAAGAGGAAACATGGCTAGTGGGCATGCAGAAAGGCGTTGTCCTTGCACAGAATAAACCCTCCTCCTACCTGATATGTGGAAAATAAACAAACCCACAAACATACCGCCCTAGTAGATTGAAATGTATGTGTGTCGGGGAGGAGGGGAATAACACGTAGGAAAAGATTTATGCCTTCCTTTGGGCTGTTGCTTGGTAACAGAAAATGCCTCTTAAGCCTATTTTTGGAGAGGGGAGGGGTGAAACTTGATTCAGTGACCATCTGTCCCAAGCTGGTTGATTTCCTGTTGAGCTCTCCTTTGTTTCTGTCAAACAATTGATTCTTACCCTTTACAGATAAGAATACTGTTGGTGACATTGCCCTGAATCAGCAGGTTGCCTTGTGGCAACCACAAAACAGACCTATTAATTTTAAAATTTTCTTTTTAATGTTTAAGGGATTTTGTTTTTTCGGAGCTACTGACTGTGGTTTTACTGGGATTTATTCATCTGTGTTGTGGTTTTGGTTTTTAGATTTTTAGCTCTTTGGGAATGCCTGCAGTACAGTAGGCAAATGTAATAAATGTAATTGAAACATTCTTAAAGAAGATGTAATAAGCTGTTTTTTCACTCTGAAATTGTTGGGGAAAAGCAGCCATGGTTTTGGGCCCATTAAGCCTTTTGTCAGTGGGAGGGGAGCAGAAGTTAATTGAAGTCACTATTGAAGAAATCCCCACTGTTTCTGTGAAAACAAAACCCAGATTCTTAATTGCAAATGGAATATTTGCTATTGTTCTTGCTTAATTGTCAGAAAATCATTCTCTGTTTGACTGTCTCCTGATGTTTGCTTAGTAGTAGTGTGCTGGATAGATTTGAACTCGAGTTATTTTTAAGTGATCTGTTTTATTTATATTGCAGAAGCCCATATTTTTCCTTTAGTTTTATGCATGCAGGGTCCAAGTCCCATGCATATGCCAATATGTGTGTGTCCTCTGTAGCTGCAGTTATTTAAAAGCATTCCAATGCCGTTTTCTTCCCTGCCCTAAATTTCAGCATTCAGAGAAGCATTTCATAGTTCCAGGTATCTGCTGAAGGGGAATTAAGGCATGTGTGAGACAAAGAGACAGGTAATATATGAAAAAAAACTAGTGAAGTCCCCCAATGCAGTAGGAAAATAATAGTCACTGTTATTTCCTTCAGCCATTGAACCTCTTTCCTGGAGTATTTCCATGATGTTGTTTTACAGAGGAGGGTGAGAAGGGAAGACTTTCAGTACAAATGTCTTGGCATCTTACAGGCCTTTGCTTATTTGAGTTTAGCCTACTTGTCACTCAGCAGATGAAATATGGAGGTAATTCCCAAAGGTCACTTCACAGACTTGGAGGTGTTAGAAAAGTTAATTTCCCTTTCTCTTCTATTTTTCCCATGTGCTTTCCAGGCTGCTTTTCACAGGTAGGAGACCTGTTGTCTGCAGCTTTCAGTATGGCCCTGGATGCATGTGGATTCAGCTCTTTTGAAAGCCAGTGGCAATATGCCTACTAAAACATATAATACTATGTTTTAGTGAGTCAGGGTCAGGGATACTTATGAGATTTCCATCCTTTCAAAAGAAGGTTGCATCTGTGATTGGCTCAGTAAGGAAGGTTCATATCAAACCATGTGAATGAGCCCGTGGCTTGTAGTCCATCAGCCCTTGCCTCCTTGTTGGTTGTCCATTTCCTCACCCCAGTCTCAGCCTTTCCCCCTATTTTGTTGCTGTTTGCTTGGAGCATGCTGGGATCTGGCAGAATAACTGATCCACTTGAAAAACAACATAGTTTTCCAGGTTACTTTTCAGCTGGATGAATTCCCTGATCCAGTTTACCTGCTGAGTGGCATAACAAGCTTGACTGGTGCAGTGTAACACAATGGGGTGGAAGTGATCAGTACTGAGTAGATTTATTTTACTTTTTCACAAACCACAAGTGCCCTATGTACTGTGAAGTGTTTTTAAACATGCATTCTCTTTTAGGTTGAGAAATCCTACTTTTGGATTTTATACTGGACAGGTGTAAAATTAATTGAACGTGCATATGTGCTGCTTTTTGCTGTTTTTTTTTTCTTTTTGTTAGAAAGTGATAGGTACCACCGACATGCCTTTTGGGTATTTTCAGTCTGTCTTGAAATTATACTGAGATCAAAAAAATCATTTGTAGAACTAATGCCAACTAGGTCAATGTTGACCTGAGATTTTAAACTTGACAGTGAAGGAACTGTTCTGAACTGTTTAAAGAACTGATTAAATTTTGCTTCTTCCTGCAGAATTATTTTCATGAAGGGAAAAAAAAACCCCTGGAAGTTTTACTTCAGGCTTGAAATAAAAGAAAAGTGAAGCCCTGTTCTAGATATTTGAAATACATTTTTTGTGTCTGACCTAGAGAAGATGATGAGGGGTTGTTCTTATCCAGATTTTCTTGGAACCCTTAAAAGAGCATTACTAAGCTGTATGACTCAAATTGTAGGGAACTGATAAAAAGTCCAGTTCTTTTGGCATCTGGGGCAAGCTGCTGAGTCCATGACCTGTGCAGATGACATAGCAGTTAGAATACAGTCCTGCACTTGTCTTTGTGCTTTCTCTGCCTGGGTTGTACTGGTTGCGCTTCTCCCCTTAGAACAGATCTGATGTGCCCTTTGTTCAGATAAAAGCATCTCCAGATCTGTTAGTCAGAAGGCACAGCACCTGTGGCTTACCTTACAGACAGGAGGGCAGTAATTCTAGAAAGGGAAGTCAGTAGAAGACTGGCATCTGCTTGCATTCACCTTCTCATGTTGCTTTTGCAAGGATGGAATTATTTATGTACGTTTTTTCCCATCTGAATGCAGTCAACCAGAGTCTGAAGAACTGCTATTCAATGTCAGGGTGTTTGGCAGGGGTTTTCTTTTGGGAGGGGGAGATTAGAGGTAGGGTCATGATGAGCTGCTCCTCCATGCTCGGTGAGTTCATTGTATGTGCCTCAGGTATTATGTCATTGTCATGTCCCTATTGCAGTTCTGACTGAGCAGCCATTTACAGAACTGATGGCAGTGCCATCCTTAATAAGAGTTTGAGAAATCTTCCTCTCTTGTGATAAAAAGGCCTATTTGTGGTTTGCAGGACAGAGTTTGGGCACTGTAGCAATGACTTTATGCTGTAAGGATAAGAATGATGTGACCCTTTCCTCCCCAGCCAAAATCCCCAACTCCAAAACCATGTGCATCAAAGGTGCAAGTGCCAGGCTTCCCTTCCAGGAAAGTATGGCTGTCAGCACCACTGACACACTCTTCAGGGAGGAAGCAACAAAGAAAAGGCTTTTAGAGAGCCTTTTGTTTCCAGAAAATAGCTTTCTGAAACTACAAAATTGAAACGTAAGTTTGGAAAGGAAAAACCCCATGTTCTTCAGGGGAGTTACCTCCTAGCCTAGCACAGCCCTGTTCTGTGTTAGAAGTTACTGCTTAGGTGAACACTCGCCTTTAGAAGAGCTCCAGGCCTTGGGCATATTGGGCTGTGCTCATCCTCTAATAATCTGCTTAATGTTCTGAGGCCTAAGCTAATGTCTCAAAACCTACCTTCTGCATATATCTGAATGAAATTTGCTCCTTTGTAACCTGCTGGCTCAATGTTCTTATGAGTGTGCTTTCCTTTGTAGAGATGAGCCCATTTCCCACTGAGGAGTGGGGGATAGCCACTCCCATTTAGATATCTAAAAGACATGTGAGTGGATCAGAAAGTATTCTTCCATACAAAATAACTGATTTGATTTAATCTTCTTTTTGATTTATCTTGTTAGTTGCAGTTGCCTGGAGATACACTGCTGTTCTGCTCTATGAGCAGTGCTTTGGAAGTGTAACTTTGGTGTTTATTAATGTTTAACATGATCCAGACATTTCATATAATGTAGTGTAAAACCAGAGAATCTGGACTATTACATGTTAAACAAGTGTTGCCTCTGTCTGGTACTGCTTTATATATGTGGGTAGAGGACTGCAGAAGACTGCAAATAAGTGGAGGATGTAACTCTTATGTGTGTCTATGTTGTCCTGGAATGGCAGTTTCTGTGAATGGAAAAGAAATACCTTATCAGTTGAAAGAGAAGTGGATCAATGTAAGGCAGAGCAGGGCCAGTGTCTCTGAACTACTGCTACTCTCCAGGCTTTTTGATGCAAAGATTTTTGTCATCACATGATGACCAAGTAGACCAATGTTTCTACTTTTTTTTCCCCTTCGCTGAGCAAAGATATGTTCATTCCTTCCCCACCCTCGTTCTCATGAGGTTGAATTTCTTGCTCATTTTTCCAGTGGTTTTGTCTGGAGGTTTTTTTAGATTGTTTTCCTAAGTGACTAGATAGCGGCAAAGAGTAAGGGGATGGAACTAAAATTAAACCAGCTAAAGCCAGCAGCTGGGAGATCTTTGTTCTGTTCAGTCTTGACCACAAGCTTCCCAACAGACATTGGTGGGGGTAGGGACATGGATCTCAATTCTTTATCTTCTCAATTTTCTTCTCCCCCTTTATAGTAAAATGGAAAGAAAGTATTACTTAAATGAGCAGCTAAATTCTTCTTAGTGTTGGTGCTGAATTAACATGCTCTGTAAAGCCTGTAATAAATTGTGGGCTTACAGAAATATCCTGGGAGGATGTGCTGACTTTTTTTGTTGTTGTTGTTTTCTTGCAGTACATTTGTTTAAAGTGAATTATCTAAGTACCATGAAAGTGGGTCTTTGTTTTACTCTTCTTTTTGGAATGCAGTTTATTAGTGATATCCAGAGGGGTCAGCAGCATAAATAATGTTTGTTTCGAGTCGTGTTGGGTGCAGAGGAGGGGGGTTCACAGTGAAGAGCTGTTTTGTTTGGTGTGGCTGATGAGGAGTGAGGCTGGAATTGCTCATAGCTGTCATTCAGGTTTTGTTTCAAAGTCCAAGGACCTACTGGGAAAAACAAAAAGCTAATGAAAGCTGACTGTATTTCAACCCAAACCCTGTGGAATCCAAAATGATGTCCTGACACTGCGTGTATTCTTATTCTCCTGCATTCCCATGGTTACTAAGGTAACAGGTTTTTAGAGGCTTTACATCTTCATTGTCAAGTATTTGCTACACTTATTGTTGCTGTTTGCAGATTAGGGCAATTTAAACAATGCCTTTTGAAATGGCGACCAAAAAAAAATACAAAAAGAAATATAGTAGAAATAGATGTAATGAATCAATTACCTTCCCTTGTGTAAATTTTCAGTGCTACATCTCAGAAGCTACGCACAAAATGTCACACTGGTTTAGTGTAGGGATTTTAGGCAGAGGAAAATGCTTTTTTTTTAAAGCATGTTAATTACAGAACTCTGAATACAGATGTGAGGAGTACCAAATGTGACTTAGTGCCTTTTTTGACAACAGAACTGTGCAGAAACCGAAGTTCGTGTTTGTGTCAGGGTATTGTCTCTCTACTTACAGTATATCTGAGACAGTGACCTGAATCTTGTAAGCTGAGTTATCTACTGCATCTGTGAAATCATGCTTGAAAAATTAAGTGGTTGGGGAAAAATACCCCCTTTTTTTCTAACAAAGCTTAACTATATGCAGAACCCTTGTACTTGAACACACTTTATTGATGCTCCTCTGTCCATTTAGATCAAGCAGAAATATGCTTGTTCACATCTTCACTGTAGAAATGGATTATAGATGAGATGGTCAGGCTTGTATGTGTATCTCCAAGAAAAGGATATTTAAATTGATTTAGTACCTGCTGACTTCTTGAAAAGTAGTGCATTGCTGAAGCAAAAATCTTTAGCATCTGTGCTAGAACTGTTTCTTTAAAAAAAATAGTGAAAATAGTGAAGTCTTTACATCATGATGATTTGTGCTACACAGCTGAGGTATGGTACATAATGATTCCACCTTGCCTGACAGAAATAAAATGTTTCTAGTTGAGAAGAATCCTGCTAGACAGGGGAAATGCAGGTACTGTTCTCCCTGAGTGTGCTTGAAATGAGTCTTTTGCTGTGGACTCAAGAGCCCTTTATTGGCCAAACCCATGCAGTGGGTGAGATCCCCATGCTGCTGAAGTGAATCACCACCTGTGTCCATCTGGGCAAGACTGAGTATGCCCTTACACCACTTTTTTAATAAAGGTGGGTTATATGAAACAACTTTATTGCTGCTCATTTGCAGCTAAATATAGTTTCTTTGGAAGCATAAGTGGTGGTGGTGGGGGGGGGGGCCTGTTGAGCACCATTTTATTATGGTTTTGCAGATGCTGCTGATGGTGGTTTGTGCTCAGCCAGGCATATATCTGGTCTCAACCATCTCTACCCCCAACATCAGCAAGAGGTAACTTTCTTGAGGTAGACAAGACTTAGGAGTCTAGTGTTCAGATAAGTACAGAGCAGATTACCCCAGAACAAGGGAGGTGACAGATGGGTGGCTGACGCCAGGGGGTGAAGCAGACTGAATTAGCCCCTGCAGCCAAGGACAGAAGGTGCTTGGCACGCAGCTCTCACAAGTTACCATTTTAAAGTGTTTGTAGGGAAGCCTTTAATTTGATTAGGTCATTTCCTTAATAGTTTTGTACTTGTGGTTGTTGCATTGCCCTGGACAAAAGTGTGATTTGACATCCAAATGGCTGTTAACATTTAGCTTTATAAAAAGCCATTTTTATATTACAAGATTTAAATTTTTCTGGTACATACAAAAAGCTGAATTAATGAATGTATATGTATGTATGAAAATAGGTATACTTTTGTGAGACTACTGAAGGAAAGGTCATCTTCCTTCCATCTCACTTAAAAATATAATGCATAATGCATAAGAGAAATAAGGTGTGCAACTCAGAAAAATTATGTAGTGCATCATATGTTTACAGTTGTTCATTAAATTTTTTATTTTGTTTTTGTGGGTTTTTTTAAACTTGTTTAAACCTGTTGTTATACTTTCAACACTTCATTGAGTTTTTTGAAAGTTTTAGAACAAGAGGGGGAAACAAATTTATTATTAGTGCTTTGTGAGCTTTTGAGATTCAAAGCTACCAGTACTCAACATGTGTCAGTTGTAAGCTTACTAGGAGGGCTTGTAAATTCCTTAGCTGGAAAGAAAAGTCTGTGAAGTGTAAGGTTTTTAAGGACAGACTTGAATGCAGAAGGGTCCACAACAACTTGTTTTTAAAAAAATAAATAAAAAAGAAAAGTCATACTACTGTTTGCCATACTTGGGATAATCATTGAAAACTAATGTGGCAGGAGGCTGTAGCACCCTCTGGCAGAATTTTTACATCCTATAATAAGTATCTTCCTTCCCTGCTGAAACAGAGATGAACATCTACCCATTTCTGATGTATGGAGTGTTTCAGAGGAGTTTGGAGGGGGCCTCCACTTTAGGGAGCAGGGAGGATATCAGGGTGCTTAGTTCATGCTTTGGCATTCCAAATCTAACCAAATAGCATTTAAAAGCATTTGTATGGGCCTCGAAGGAGCCTTCCACTTTGCTAATGAAAATCAACCCTGCTCCTTCCTTCTTTTGGTCCCCCATCCAAAAGGCAGGAGCAAGTCTTGCACAAAAACCTGTTTTTCAACCCATTTTTTTCATCAGTGCTACCTCTTTTGTTTTTTTTAAGCATGACTTTTATCCCTTTTTAGTAAACTTTTTGGATTCCACTTTTAATTCCTGTTGAAAACTTAGTTTTCGTGATAATCTTAAGGTTTTTGTTAGATAGGCTCCTTTCTCTTCAAGATAATTATTTCAGACAAACTGAAAGATGTCAGTAATATTAAATATGAAACTTAAACTTTAATGAGTCATTAGGTACATGTTCTTCCCTTCAATGTGCTGGTCACTGATTAGATTCTAGGAGATTCTACTGGATGCTTCATAAGTAAGAGTGCCAGTCTTGACAGTGAATTTGAGATCAGAGTTTGGCAACCTTGATTTATTTTTTTTTTAAGCATTGTGTTTGTTGTTGTTTGGTTTTTTAGTTTTGATTGTTTTCGGGGGTTTTTTAATGGAAGATGTTTGAATGCCCTTATTTTTAAGAAGCAGCCAGAAGAATTTACTTCTTACTTACCTCTAGATCTTTCAACAGTAATTTATTACCATTCTGTTAGGAAAAGGGTATTTACCTCAGTAAGAACCAACTGTGGTTGAGCACCAGAGAAAACAGGAGGGGTTTCTTCTTCTGTATGGTTTGGCTGTTTAAAGCAAATTGAAGTTAAACTCTGAGTTGACTTAGCTGTTTGCATTCTTACATATGGCATGTGTTTCTGCAGTTGTCTTAAAAGATTTTGAAGACTGAAAGTGTGGGTAAAACCAACAAGATGAATTAGTTGCTGGAATGTTTAGTGTGGTCCTGGCTCAAACAACAAATTATTTCTAGACTAATTGCATAGTATTTATAACTCATAAATAGGTTATAAATTTGCATTATCTCCAGCAGATGCAAATTTTGTTCTCCTGAGTCATTAGGCAGCCTACCAGTTTATTCCCATTGACAATGATAGCTGATGAAGAGGCACAGACATTGGAGGATCAAGCTATAAATTTAATTTCTGGCACAGTGGAAGGTCTTCAAAGTGTCTTTTGTTGGCAAAGAAAATTCTTGCAATATAAATACCTATTGAATCTTGCAGCCCACATTGAAGAGAGATGGAATGAAATCTAAGAATAGTCTTTGGGTTTTGATGAAGTGGTTTTCTCTGGGGGAACAGAACGCAGAAGTAATTCAAGAACCCTTTTAAGGCTGCAAGATTTAACTACTTTATATCTTCTTCAAGCAGCCTGTGCTGAACACCATTTGCTATATAAGAAACACTGACTGAATAAGTTGGGGGGTTCTCCTCAATAACTGCCTAAAAGAGAGACTGATAAAAAGCAGTACATTTTCTCACCCTCTTTTTTTTCCTATAAACTGACTTTGTGGAATTTCCACACAAAATTCTTAAAGAATGTCCCATTTTTGACATGACAGGTCTCAAATCTGTGTGGAAAAGCTGTTGGTCATGCACTAGAGCTAAAGTATTCACTGAGTAGCCTCTTCATTTGACACTTAATGTTATAATAGAAAAACTATTATCACAGCTCATTTATTCAGACTATCTAAACTGAATGTATCCAGTGATAATTAAATCAATTTTTGTAATATTTGCATTAGCCTATTAATCTTTTTCTTCATTAAGTGTATGGATTCTACAGCCTCTGGTTAGATAGGTATTGGTTGAATAGCCTTCTGGGAGGAAATTTGGTGGTTTTCAGCTCTGTTTCACAAAACTAACGTACTCCTAAGGCCAAACAAGTACAAAAAGATCAGTTGCAACTAACTTTGGTTTGCAGCCAGGAAACCAGTGGAAACCAGAAGGCCAAGGGGGTTGTCTTCCATCTGTGCTGAAGATGCAAAGTCATGCTATCTATAGGAAAAGAAAGATGACATTGCCCTTTAGCCTGGGTTTAATGTAGGTCAGTTGGGTCACCAGATGACATGACTTTAATGGCCAAACTGCTTTTAACAATTGCCTTGGGCAGTGTTTAATTTCACTGATCTTTGCCAGCCTTCAGGAGAGGAGAGAGGAGAAATCCACCTTATCTTCTGGTTTTCACACAGTGATGATTTAATCCTCTTTTGTACTGAAATTTCTCTAATGAAACCTATTACCTAGTACACACTTGTTATAGTTGAACGTATGAAATTTCAGAACGAGTTGACAGAGAGGTTTGTTTGTGTTCTTGGGCTGTTCAGCTGCCATGTGCAGAATTCCTAGTCTGTTTAAGTTGACCTATGGTTTATTATCTCTGTTTCACATGCAATATCTTCCTTCTCACTGCAAACCACTGTAACAATCAATCATACTGTAATAACACAAGAGGAAGGATAGAGCTGAATTCCAATTATCCTACTGTTTTTCCATCCTGGTAATGTACTGGAATAGCAGTTCAGGGAATATACAATGTTCTCTTTTGGAACATTGAGAGATGTTTTGGAAATACCTCAGTATGTATCTTAGAAAGTGCATGGATGTGTGTCAGTTTTGTATAGACGCTCTGAACGGGCTACTGCCCAGAAACAATGCCATTAATGTGCTAGCTTAATGGTCTGTGATGGTAGGGGGGAAAAGACAAAGAAAAGCAAATGTTGAGGCATTAGTGGGGAAAATAAAAAAGGAAACAAAAGCAAAAAAAATTTTTCTGCCATGCACATGCATCCTTAGCATACCTGCACTCTGAAGGTCATGTGCAATTTGTCTCCTTCCTCTTGCTTCTGTGATAACATATATTAAGATTAGAAAAAATACAGGGAAAGAAATAAGGTCGATCCAAGTGTAGAACAACTACTATTATGTAATGATCAACTACATTGACTAGACTTCAGCCCTGCAAGTCAGGCAGCTGAGGTCCATAAAATACTGTGGGGCAGAAGGTGAGAGCTGTTCATGTCTTCTGGAGGAAAAGAACTGAGGAGCATCAAATTAAATTACCAGGGGCTGTGCTGAATGCAAACAAAAGGTGATAATTGCCAGTGTGAGGTGGGTTATCACACTCCTTTCTCAGGTCCCAGGCATGGTGCTTTCTAAAGCAGCTGGATAAATTTATGGTTCCTGTTAAATGGGCCTTGAGCTGCAGATCAGCGGAGGTTGAGAGAATATTTCAGATACAACTGCAGGAACATCATGGAGTTTGTGTTCTTCTCTGAGTATCTGCTATTGGCCACTGTGTGACCTAGGGAAAGCAGCCTCTGCTCTGACTTTTAGGTGTGTCTGCTTTTAGGTTGATCCGAGACTCCATTGTTCTTCTTTGATTAGTGTGGGTCACTGTGTTGGGGCGAGGTGGGCTGCAGAAAGTGTTCCAGGTCTGCTCTGTGCTCACAGTGCATTTTCTGCAGGCAGTGAGCCAGATGAAAGCACCATACAGGTGTCTTGTCTGCGCCATGTTGGTTTTATAGATAATAAAATTAAGTATTAACAAGCAATTCCAGGGGTGCCAGAACTGAAGAAGCTAGTTTCCTAAAGATTTGTCTCTTTCTTTGTTAATAAACTCTGATTTAAAATGTTTTCTGGATTTAGGATGTGGTTAGGATCAGCCCTTCCAGTGGCTTCCTGTTGTACTACCATTGCACAGTTAAATGTCCTGCCTAACTGGCTAAGTTTCCTCATGAATATTGAGAGGCTGAAACATTTTTCAGAGCTCTCTTCCTCTGTTTCATTTGCATGGAATTGTGGGTTTAAGAGGTGGTCGAAAGAAAACATGTAACATGAACCATGTTTTTCTTGGAAGCCAGGCAAACAGAAATAGTATGAAATGCTTAGAAATAATACAAAGAAGCCAAAGAATCCTTCATCGTACCGCAAAGTAGTAATAATATAGTTGAAAAAGTCACAGGAATATAAAAAATAGATTAATGTTAATCTTTCTAAAGTTTTGAGTGTAATACAGGTTAGTTCAATGCTCATGGTTGTGCACAGGAGCAGTGGGGTATGGGTGTGACATCTATTTTTCTTACATTATTTAGTAACTGACACACGCTGTGTTCTTGCTGGTTGTTAACAGCATGTGAATTATGAGGCCAAAGGGGTCTTCCTCATGACAATGGCTAATGTTTGCAGAAATGCAAAGGTCATGATCATGACTACTTTTTTTTAATGCCAACTGGATACCAATGACAATTACTGAACTAGACAGTTCTTAAAGGGTCAGTTTATTGACTTATCTTCCCTGCTTTGTGAGGGGTGATGGAATCAAAGCAACAGCCTGGCTTCTGTTCCGATTTAAGTGAGTTTAGCCTTGGATAGTTTTCTTTCATATCCCCATGAACAACAAGAGCAACTGGTTCAATAGGTTTATTTTTCTGTGAGATGCTACTTGATTAGCAATATTATTGTCATCTTTAAAAGAGAAAAGAGAATCAACTTCTTAAGACATATTTTGTGTTTTTGAGATACCTTTCTTTCCCTTCTAACCTCTAGTTTAAACTTTAATGGAGGAAAAAAAATTGGTGGTTTTGTACTTACAGATTGTGCCGATGGTGACTGTAGTGTACTTTTAAAAAATAATTTTTTTAAACAAATTTGAATATTGACATCTTCGAGCTAAGCCCAGGATGTTAAATAAAGCTCTTTACTTACCTATGGCTGAAAAAGTATGTGAATTAATAGTTTTGGTTTTCTAACAGACAGAATGTGTTCGGAGGGAATTGCAGCTGTAGGTGGCCATGGGTTGTATCTTCTCTTTCCCAGCTCAGGTTTTTAAAACTGAGCTGGGAAAGTGACCATGAGCTTAAAATTGGTTCTGAATTAATTCCTCTGTAATGCAGCGGCCTTACGTCTGTGGGATGCTGGAAGTCTGCACTGCAGTGTGTTTAGTTACCCCTTACAGTGATTAAAAATTTGAAGTGAAGACATGAAGGCTATTATTTGTTACTTTGAAAACCATACTTTCCAGTTACTGCACTGAGTGATTTCTGGAGTAGCAAAATGCTAGACTAGTATTTTGAGAGAGGGCAGGTCACACATCAGGAAGTTGAGTCACAAGTTGGAGTGAACAGAGCGCTAAGCAATTTCTTTCTTAATAGCCTAAGAAGACAAGAGGTATTAGATGACCTAATCTTTTTCCTGTGAAATTTTTGCTGTTGTGACTTTATTTTCCTGGTTGCCAAGACTAAATGTGAAGGTCATCTTTTTTCTTTTTTTTTTTTCCTTTTTCTCTTTACACAGAAAAGTTTCATCAATATACAGCTGGTTAGTTTTAACCTTGCCTGAATTTGTGGCTTTCTGATGCAGGTATGGTAGGTACTAGTATGGAGATACTAGAACTTAATTTTATCAGTTTACAAAACTGTTGATTAATTACTAAAAAGAGGACTTTGGCTTTATGATAAGAATCTTTGTCTCAAAAGGGGCTGGAAATTAAGCAATCAATGACTTTGTGTTTGTTAATAGCAAATCCATATGAAATTTGTCTGAAGTTAAAGAAGTTGGTCTAAAGCCAGATGTATCAATGCAACAGTTGAGTGTAAGCTTAAAAGTTCTTGTTTGCATTCCCTTGGGAGCTGGGGGTTAGTGGTGGCAAAATGAAGGTTAAAAGTCTTGCCAAGTTTAAAACTGGCAGTGAAGGAAGAGTCACTTTTAGAAACAAATGACAGGAAACAAATACTTTTAGACAAATTATATTATTTTATTGTGTTAAGTAGCTATAGGTGAAATTTATAATCTGCTGAGATTTGCAAGTGGTTCCTGTGACACAATTTAGTATCCTAGTGCTTCACCAGACTTCAGTCATATGTCTGAACTTTGGCTTGTTGAACAGCTGTTGAAGACTACTTTGTCCCCTTAGTTCAGCTGTTGGCAGTTTTGGCATCAGGCACACAGCTGGAGCAATTGCTTTTTTTGCAGAAGGGAAAATACTGTGAAAAGATTGTTCTTGATTGTGGTTTTTTTTTTTTTTTTTTTTTTTGGTTTTTTTTTTTTTTTTTTTTTTTTAATCCTTGCTGTCTAATTACTTTGTACTTGGCAGGAGTAGATTTAATCTTGAGTTTACATCTTTGCTGTCTCTTCAGAAATTAGCTAAAGCTATTTAAGACCCAAACCTTCTAGTTTATTCATGCTCAGAAACTTGCTAGTGCTGCACTGCTAAAATTCCACATTCCCTATGGTTCTGTTACAGCCTGCAGCTATACAACCTTTATTTGTACATCCTGATCCTTACAACCCTTCTGAAGATAGCACACTGAAACTGAGGAGGTTTTTAAGGGTGGCTGTCGTGTGTGTGTGTGTGACTGTGTGACTTTACTGGTTGGATTTAGGCATGTGCAGGTGGAAGATGGTGAGGAAATGGAAATCATCATGGGGGGAGTAAACAAGGAGGCTGAGAAAGATAGGGAAGTTTGCAGTGAAGGATGTAGAGCAAATCGAGACTTGAGAAGGAGATTAGACTGGTCATAATAGAATCTGAGGGCTTGGAACTAAAGAGAAAGCACATGTTAAAAGAAATCAAGATTGGCTGGATGAGGAAAAAGTGTTTGAGAGTCAGAAAGAGAAGTGAAGGGGCGTTGAAGGCAAAGCTGGGCAATAGCACAGAGAATATGTTGACAATGAACCTGAGAACTGCTGAGATGGGGGCGGGGGGAAGTGTACTGAAATCAAGTGTTTCTGACAAATTTGTATACAAATAGGCAATGATGTTTGTAATGACTCTTCGGATGATGGGAGAAAGTTGCTGAACTGGGATAAAACTTCAGGAGTGGGATGAAACCCCTATGGAATGACAAGAACTGGCACAGTGTAGCCTAGTAAATGGGATTCAGATTAAGGAAAGGGACTGGTCTGGAGTTTGGCAAACCAGTTGGGAGAGGAAACAGTAGGGTTATATCAGAATAGTATGTTTCCACAGAAATTTATCCATTGTAATACTAAAAAATGATCAAATTTTTTTGTCACTTTTCTGCTGTGTTTTGGGCTGACCTGGCTGGACACTAAATACCCACCAAAATCACTCTTATCACTCCCTTCCTGAGCTGGACGGGGGAGAGAAAATGCAGCAAAAGGCTTGTGGGTGGAGATGAGGACAAGAAGAGATCACTCACCCATTACCATCAAAATAGACTTGACTTGGGGAAATTAGTTTTAATTTATTACTAATGAAGTCAGGGTAGGGTAACAAGAAGTAAACCCAATTCTTTAAACACCTTTCCCCCAGTCCACCCCTGTTCCTAGGCTCAACATTATGGGTCCCCTTCCACTCAGAAGTTCTATTCTGTGATATTTCTCTCCCTGCTCCCCTGCAGCAGCGCTATCAGTTCATCACATGCTGTCTCTGCCATTCCTTCCTCCTCGGTGGGAGGACTTCTCACACTCTTCCCCTTCTTCACCAGAGGGTCCCCTTTTCACAGGGTGCAGTCCTCCAGGAACAGACTTCTCCAGCATGTGTCCATTATGGGGTCACAGGTCCTCCAGAAAATCTGCTCCAGCCTGGGCTTCTCTCTCCATGGGCTCTCAGGTCCTGCCATGAGCCTGTTCCAGTATGGGTTTTACAAGGGGTCACAGACTCCTTTGAGCAGGGTTTTGGGTCCTCCATGGGCTCCAGGTTGGTCTCTGCTCCACCATGGACCGCCCCTGGCTGCAGCAGGAGCACATCCTGCCTCATGGGCTGCAGGGGGTCTCGGTTCCTGAGCCTGGAGCACATCCTCCCTCCCCTTCTTCTGTGACCGTGGTGTCTGCAGAGTATTTTAACATATTCTCACCCTTCTTTCCAACTGCAGTTGCAGTAGCACATCAACTTTTCCCCCTTAGCTCTGTCGTGCCAGAGGCACTACCATGGTCACTGATGGGCTTTGCCTTCTTCTGCAGCATGTCCATCTTGGACTCTGCTGGCATTCACTCTGTTGGACATAGGAACTTTCTAGCAGCTTCTCACGGAAGTCATCCTTGGATCCTTCCACCACCATACCCTTTCCACACAACCCAAAGACATACTGTCAATAAATATCATAAATCTTTTTGCTGACAGGGTCTTGCCTTATTACTGGTGTTCCACGTGAAGCACCTGACTCAAGGAGAGGAGCTCCAAAGAGCTTTGCTCTCCCACTTGCCGAGCAGACACAGAGGAATTGGGCACCACAGTGTTCTTGCTGATCTGTGGGAATACTGGCAGTGCTGCTTGACTACTGCTTGTCTTCATGAAAACAGACCATCAGCTAATGGTTGCCCACCTCCTCCCCTGTTTGGGGATTAATTATCCCCAGATACTCACAGCAGTCTGATCACACACTGCTGGAGCCAGGACATTGGTGGGTTTGGCTTAGTAGTTGGGTCAGGCTGCAGCTGGGATAGAAAGGAGGTCACAGTCAGTGTCAGGAAAACCCAAGGTCAGAGACCAAAGAAATACAAAGACATTAATCTTGAGGGCAAGGCAGGGGTGTGGATGCCCGGCTGTGATGTGGAACGTGGGAAGTGCTGGTAACGTGGGAAGTGCCAGAGTAAGCATCAAAGCCCAGAGTCTGGGCTGAGGCAGAGGCTGGACTCAAACTGCACACCAGAACACAGGAATGCTGAGAAAGGAGGCTGGTGAAGCAGGATGGTTGGGAATGAGTCCCAGAGTATCAGAAAGAAGGATCAGTGATTAGATGTAAAAATTGCAGCATAATACATAGCTTTATGAAAATTGGCAAGCTCACAGAAAACCTTCTGTAAAGACTAACCCAGCATTTTCTGATGGTATGGCTGAATTTGGGGCAGCTGTCAGGTGGGGCAGCACAATGGGGGACTCCTTTCATAAGGAAGGTTCAATCAAAGCCCATTTGTATAAGTGAAGATCCTAGTGTTTTTTCCTAACTTACTGCAGATGCCTAGGCTTCACTCTGCATGGAGACTGTGCCACAAATGTGTTTGTAATGTGTGGTGGTTTCCTTGTTTTGTCCCAGGTATGGCAGGTACACTGGCACAGACAGAAGAAAAATACTTTTATGGTGAAATCACGTTCTGAGCTCTGATTTTACAAAGGTTTATAAAGAAGGTCCTGAGAGCACTGTTAGGAGAGTAAAATCAGTTATCTGGGAAACAGCTAAAGCCACAAATTATTACAATTATACGCTTGGCTGTTTCAGAAAATTAGAACTACTAACTTCTCATTGAAGAAAAGAAGGAGGTGTGTGTGAAAGCTGGTCTTAAATGTTGAAAGAAGAAAAAGTAATTGGTGAGGTTTCATGTAGGTGAAACCAATCTCACGAAGGCTAACTAGCCCCTCATTTTCATGACTGTAATAAACACTCATTTATTCCTGGCTGCTGGCAACATAAAGTAGCTTAACAATTAGTGTGGGATGGGCTCATCTGTGGGTGGCATGTGAGGTAATACCAGTTATTCCTGAGGGGAAAACTCATACCTAGCTACCTAGCTGCCTATATTTTTACCACCACTGGCACACTCAGTGGACTGGAGTTCTGCACCTGTGGCTCCAGTGTAGCCAGGATGGAGTGAGTGTGGGATTTGAATCTGAATTTCCATGGGATTTTGGCTCATACAAATCAAGTGGCTTGCACTGCCTTCTTTCTGTAAGGTGGAAGCTCAGGTAGAATTAAAAACTTAAAAACTTGTAGAAATAAATGCAGATTTACAGTTTTTGAGATGTGAGGAATTCTGTTGACATATTCAATGTTAATTCAGTGCTCTGTGTATGGAAGGGGAGAAAGTGGAGACAGAGTGACCTGATGTTCCTTCAGACTGTCTTAGTGTATAACGCAGGTCAGAGGAGTTTCCCAGTGGTTTTCATGCTAAATCTTGGGACACAGAAGAGGTATAATAATTTTATTTTATTTTATTTGGTTTTCTATTCCTTAAATTTAATAATTATCATTGGCTGTTTGTTTGCCTGGATTTTTTAACTTTTGAGGCACACACAAGGTGATTTCCTACAATTTGTTTCACCAAACTAGATGATGTTTTGGTGTATGGACTTCGACATTTTGTGGGTTTAGGGTGAGATTGCCTTAAAAATGTAATTTCTTGCTGGTATATCAAAATGAATCTGAGAAGCATTTCTGTGTTAAATGCAATTAAATTAATTGAAAGAATATTTGAAAGTAAAGCTATTTCTTCCTTTCTTTTCTCCTCCTCCCAACTCCACTCCCTGAACTCTAGGAAAGGCCTATTCATTTGTAAAGCTTCATTCTTCTTCAGGACTGCTATTTTGGGAGGGCAGTCATACTGTCAGTTGTAAAGGAGCACATCAAAACCTACAGTTTTTGTTTCTTTTTTCTACCTAGTGTGTTCATCCTGCCTGGTTTTGGTGCAGAGAGTGTAGAGTGCTACACAGGATGGGACGGAGAAGGGAAACAGTGACAGAGAAAAATTCAGTGCTTAATTTAATAAAATTTGTTTTTTTCTGTTTTAAAGCCTGAATTGTTATTTTGTCCTTTTTGTAACACTGGCTTTAGAGGAACATTCAAAATAGTAAATCCATTTTCTAGGTTTAGAGAAGTGCTGTTTATTAGGCAGCAGTTTCAGGCAACTATAGCAATTTTTTTTGAGCCTACACACAGTTTAATAAGGTTCTAATGACAGTGAATTTCACTAAAATATTTAGTATTACTTAGAAGAACTGCCAATCCACAGATTCCCTAAGTACGAGGACATGCAGTTGGTGCAGGCAGTATTTGTTGTATCTCCCCCTGCCCCCTCCCCTTTGATTTACTAATAACTCTGATTCTCTTGAAAATTTTCTTCCTTCCCCACCCAACAACTGCTTTATAGCTGACAAAAATAAGCAATTTCCTAGCCTTATCCTCTACCCTCAGAGGTCATAAAAATTGCTAATGGAAACGCTGTTGCCTTCTGTTGTGTGATTCTAATAGGAAACGGATCACTGCAATTTATGGGGTACTTACCCTTTTCGGTACATGATGAATGGCTCACTTCAAATGATGTTTCCTCATTGATTTCCAAGTATTTATCACCAGAAAAGACAGAGCAGGAAGAGCAGCATTTAAACATGAAGTTGATTTTGAAGATGTTGTCTTTTCACTATGGTGTGAACTCATGGCAATATAGCATTTGCTGTAGTAGGGAAGCAAAAGATGTGAAGTCAGTTATTTACATTGCTCTTTAGATTAGGTCTCTAAACCCACTTTTTGTTATGCTGTATTAGCTTTCTTGCCTGTTTTTTGGTAGGGAGAGTGAGAGGCTTACTCCATGCAGAAGTTTTAATCACACTCTGCCTATTTGTTGCCATGTTCTTGAAATAAGCACATATGATATTTGTATGTCAGGAGTCTCTTTGCTGTCAAGCTTTTTGGGATATTTTCACTTAATTCACAGGAAAATCTATGTGCAGATAAGTTCTATGTAATATTTAGCAGGTGACTGAAATATTTGTATTGGTGTGGTGTTGTTTTATTTTGCTACATGAAGTATTAGAAGAGACCCTCTGAATCTGTTCAATTTCCGGCTGGCTGGACTGGACTGAATCAAAATAAAAACCATCTCTTTAGTGCCTGCAGTGTTCATACAATTTGTTTTTGTGTGTTGCTGCATGAATCACTGGGCAAAACCACATGTAAGCAAGGTAGATCGTGGGCAGATACAATCCTACAAAATATGTTTGCTTTTAAATTGCCAAAAGTAGAAAATTGATACATCCGTGTGCCAAGTAGGATAACTTGCTTCAATTGAGAAGCATATTGCAGTTTTGCTGTTTGTCAGGCTGGCTTAAATGTCATTGACTTGACAGTCTTTGAATACTGCAAATGGTTATAGCTATGCAGTAACTAAAATTTTCATCTTTTTAAATGGGAATGTTAAAACTTGTTTGCATTCTTCATTTCCAGAGAATCCAATATTAGATAATTCGGTAATATGCTAGCAAAAATGAAGCTATGTTGGTTAGAAAAAAGTGTGGAATTTCACAAGTCACTTTGATAGCTACTACTGCAATTATGTTTACTATTAAATGGATATAAACTGATTTTTCATTAAAGAACTATATGAAGCCATTGATGTAAAATGCAGCTATTGAAGAGAACTTGAAATAATTTTAACTTTCACTATGTAAGAGCACATCTTTATACTATTCTCTTATATTATTTAACTGCTTCTCGAGATTATAACTTTGCTCTTTTCTTTCTTGTTGTAATGTGATTTACAAATTTTTAGTTTCAAATCATAATGCAAACAATGGAAGTGAATAATGAAATCTGCAGATGAAGTCTGTGCAGTTTCCATTTTTTTTTCTCTTTTTCTGAAAGCTGTGTTGAGTAAATCTCTAAACAGCTACCAGGCTGCACGTGGATGACTGACAAAAACCACTCTGTATTGTCTGCTTCCATTGCTAAGATTTATAGAACTGGTCTTCAGATGTCTCTAGTGTAAACATTCTGGATGTCAAAAGAATATAAGTGAAGACTGTCATACCTCTCTGATCATATTTGCTCTAAAAGGGGCTTAGTATAATGCACAATTTCTTTCTAAATGAAAAAGCACTTTTCTGTAAAACCATCCTTTTCAGCTGTCCTTTCCAAAATCAGCAATATCAAGTGCTCTGTTCTTAACTTCTCCTGCTTTCTCATGCCACACTGCAGTTACTTTCAAAAGAAGAGCTCTCATACTTGTGTGAGATGTCTCATAAAACAGTAACAAAAGTAGTTACCAGCCTTGCAGAACACTAGATTATATGTTCACATTCTGGACTAAAAGTTGTCCTATAAAGGATTGCCTCAATTCCCCCAGTGTTCAAGTGGAGCCACCACAGTCAGTGATTAATCTGTATTTCCTTTGGAAACAGATGTTGATTGGTTGGACTCTGAGTAATGGGTGATGGTATGAAGAATAGGTGCAGCTTTCAATCTGTGTAATACTGGAATGTAAAAAATAATTGCAATAGTATCTTCGAAACACAAAAATGGTATCTGACTTGTTAGAAGGCAAAGAATAAACTATATTCTTTATTCTGGGTATGTGTAAAGATATGGCTGGAGGAAGGGAAGGAAAAATATAGTTGTTTACTGTACTTAATTTCAATTAAAAACAAGCATAATTCAATTCAATGTATCTGCTTTTCTTTGTAACTTAGGGTTTGGTGTACATGCTTGAGTGGCAGAGGACAAAATGTACTTTTTGAAGATAAGAAATACTCTAAATGATGAGAACAACATGCACTGAACAAGCACAAATCATTCAGATACCGCTCTAAATTGCACATGTTGAATTTAAGTGACTCAAAATTAGGTTGAAGTAACAATCTAAAAATACATAGAACCTCTTTTTTCTAAATCCTGCTTTTATAATTTATGTTCTTATTGTACATCAAAGAGCTGTTGACGGCAAGTCTCTAAATGACTGGCCCAAATCTGAGTTGAATCATATTTTGGAATGAACTGTTCCCAGTCTTTGCTCTTCTAAACCAGCCTTGTCTCTGAAAATGATAAACATCTATATTTGCAGTCTTGCCTTTTGCTCTTGGTGGTGGCATGGCCTGCATTGAAAATCTCACGTCTGGAGACCGTGATGTTTTGCTGCATCTAATGAGCATCTGAATCTTGATAGTCACAGAGCTGCAATGGGCCTGTTTGTAAGGCTGGAACAGTGCTGGTTTTGGATAGTGCTGGTGGGTGTTGCTGGAAGATCTGTCAGTCAGGGGATTTCAAAACAAGGGCAATTGCAATAAAATGTTGACAGAATTTTAATAAAATTACAATTGCTTAAAGAGTGTTCAAACTTATTTAACTTGTCTTTTAACCTTATTGTTATCTGCCTCACACTGTTAATATGTAAATGTAAGAGCTGATTACAAAAGAGATTATGTAGGTTCCTGAAGTATTTTAGCGGTACTACCCAATTCTTTCATTGCCTTTGCTGTAACCCTTGGCAGAGCTTCATGGAAATGCAGGCTTCACTGAAGAATATTGACCTGAATTATTAAAACTATGTATGGCTACTAAGAGTAGTCCTGTGAAAGCTTTGGATATGATTTGGATTTTCTTTAGTCAAATAATTTAAAATAATAATCTTAAATTATAAATCAGTAGTTTCTAGAGACCTTTGAAAACCATTTGTATTGCTGTTTGTCTTTTAGAGCATAGGTGAGAGAGACTCTCAAAATTTAGAGGAATCATGTTTTCTTTGGTAATTCTAGTGGGGGGTTGTTTTTTGAGGTCTTTTGTGGAAAAAGAAATTAAATAGGTAACTTAACAAAGTTGCATTTTCTCTAAAAACAATTATACTTTACTACTAGTCACAGTTGAAAGTCTTATTTTACTGTAGTCTAAAAAACATTGGGTTTTTTTCATTGAAGCTGAATGTTTGAACAGAGGAATCTCTTGTAAATGAGAATTGCTTATTGCTTTGAGTTTCAAAAGGGCAGATTTTATTTAATCTCTGCTAGATGTGTACTATAGAAGAGCATTCCACTGGGCTTCCTTCTTCAGATGCCTGGTTCTGCATTGCTAGAAGGTACAGCTGTGGCTGTAAGCAACAAGTCAGAGGAACTGTTTTAAAATTCCAGTTTGTTCCTCTCTACTTAGTGCTGTTAAATAAATACTGACTAAGCCTGTTATATATGCTGGGCTTTATCTGTTTATTCTATGCCTTATGTTTCTTTCTGTGTTGTTTTCTGCTCTATCTGAAACAAGTGTTATGTGTTTGTTGTTTGGTAACTTGTAGTTTCTCTACTTTTATTTTGTGGAAAGTCAAAACTCCTGGCATATAAATGAGTTGGCAAAGGAAAAACTTGCACAACCTGTCATGAAACTTCATCACCGTCAGTCGCATCTAGTACAGAAATACATGTTGTTTCCAAAAATGCAAACTAACAAGTATTTGCGTGTTTACTGCTCAGGGACCTGACTTTTATTTTTATGCATCAGAACTTAATCATAAGCTCAATAAAATTCTCTGCTTGGATAAAGCTGATAGCAGGTTCTTGTCCATCAGTATAGGGATGGAAAGTCATGTTCTTTGCTCTGTGAAGGGAAATGATCATATCCTACAAACACCTGACTGGTGACACCCCCCTCAGAGGGTCAGCATGGAGAAGATGTCAGTCAGAATATTCTTTTTCAATACTCTGAGGAGTCATTCAGCTTCAGGATGGAGCTTCACTGCTGGAGTCAGCTTTCCCTTCAGTGCTCCTTCAGAGACTGTCATTGCACCTATAGCTCCTGGTGTTAATAGGACTGCAGCTCCCTCCATCTGCAATTCAGACATCAGGATGAGGAGAAGCATTTGATCTGGTTAAAGCTTGTCATGGTGCTGTAAATTATGACTTAGAACCTTAAGTGAGACAGAAAGTACTATAGTGGAGGTTGTTAGTAAATCAGCAAGCAAAGTCTTTATCCACAGCTTTTTCTTCACTAGAATGAATTCATTAATCAAGTGCCCTTTGGCCTCATCTTTCCAAAGGAATCCTGTGTTTCTAGTGAAGAGAACCTTGGATTCAAACTCTGCTAGCTGGTACCCAAGTGCCCAAGAGGTATTTAGCACGTGGAGGAAAATGTTTTGTACTCACTGTTGTGACTATTACTTCCAACATAAAATCATCCAGAACTCTGCCCCATGAATTTGCTTTAAATGAATGTGCTTTAAATGAATGTGCATATGCAAACAATCTTCTACTTAATATATACAAGGGAATAGCACCAGTAACAAATGCACTGCCTTCTTTTAAAGTAGGAATTTACTATAAGGAATTTCTACTTTGTAAATGTCCTGATCCATTCTATCATCGTACAGAAAACCCACAAACATGGTATTTCTTCATATATTTTTTCAGTGCAGTCCAAAGGTACCCAAACGTGACTGTTTAGAGAAAGGTTGGACTTGGATAGACACTGACCCCAGGACAGCAAGGAGCTCCATGTGAGCTATCCAGTCCACTGCTCAGAACATGATGCCCACAAAGCTGCCTGCAGCTGTGGGTGGGCTCTTTCTGCTTCTTGAGCTGCCTCCTCCCTCCAGATATCTTTGCTCTTGCGTGTGCTGGGAAGATACAGCCTAGTCAGGGCTGTAGGTCAGCTCCGTGCTTTGTTAACAAAAGAAACAGACTCAAAGGCATGTCTTATCTTCACAGGAGCTACTGCAGGTCCCAGTGCTCTCCCATTCCACCACTGGGGGAGAGCTACTCTTTTGTTTTCAGGCATGTAATGCAAAATTCATCAGTCAGATACTGAAATTGCTGTATTTGTTGTTAAACTTCACCTCTGACTGACAGCCTCTCAGCTTGCTTTTGGGTTTTGCAAATAGGAAAGGGAATACAGACGTGTTGGTTGTACAATGCTGGTGATTCTTGCATAGTTGGAGTCTCATTGAAAATAAACCTTTGCAATTCTCTGGTGATCTTTAATGCCCTTGTCCAGTTCCTGTGATCCAGTAGTAGTCTATACAGAAGTAGTAAACACTTGATAAATTTTTGCCACTGACTTGACAACAGAGAGAGGAAGTGCTTAGCTGAGGAGTACAGAGCTTTTAGGGACAGAAAGCTCTGTGATCTCCTTTACTCTGGAGAATTCATGTTTGCCTGGCCTGGGCATTTTTAAAGCTTGCACTTACTATTTATTGATCTACATTTTCCCTCCTTCTAGTCTGACTCAGCATTCCCAGTTTTAAGAAAATAGGTGGGACTGCAGTCCAGAAAAAAGGCATTGTTATTTCTGAGGCAAAAAAAAAGATGGTTTGTGTATGAAGGAAGACAGCTTTTTTGGTAGCTCATCCTAGGGGAATGGGGAAGAAAGGAGACAGTTTTACTTGTATTTTCACATTCCTTATATGACAATCTGCATTAGTAGCATTTCATATTTGGATTAGAGAATGATATTAAATTTTGCACCCTGCAGTTCCAATATTCCTTTTGTTTTCCATAGCCTTGTTTTCCACAGCCCTTTGTTCACATTTACCTTTCCTCTGGACTCAGATTTCCTAGCCTTGCTGCTCTGTGTTTCATCAATTCTAATCTTGTCCCTTTCAGTGTAGAAAGTGTCCTTTCTTCTCTAGCAACATGCAGCAGAGACCACCTTGTTTTTTCCACCTATGTCCTTTTCACCTCCCAACTGGATTTAACTACAGGTCTTTGGATTTGAATGGTCTCTTCACCCATGCCAGTGTTCCCCATCTCTCCTTCATCTATCCTTATGGCACAAGGATCTAGTGGTCTGTTGATTCCTAAACCCAGATGGGGAAACTACATAAGGAAAAGTAGGAGACTGCAGGTGGCTGTTCCTCTTGTTGCCTCAACATCTGCAAGGATAAAATGCCAGTGAAGAGACAGGGATATCTTCCTCTGGGTTGTGGCTTACAGTATTCTTGAGAGAAAGAATGTTTTTTTACACTTGTTGGGGCATAAAGAATATTTAACTGCTCCAGCCTGGTTGGTATCCCTTGAAACTGCATGTAGTTTATGGCAAGAACACCATGTTCTCTTTTTGAATGGCTGATTTTACTCATAGAGATAAATAGTGGTCGTTGTTCTGATATAAATGAATGAAAGAAGATTGCTTGGAGAGCTGGTCAAGGGCAGAGAGCACAGGCAGCTATTTTTATGGAATGGTAAGTCCTGAATGAAGCAGTCAAGGTCAGAATGGTGTAGTTAAACCCAGGAGTTACCAAGTTCCTCTGACACAGATGAAGGTCTTTTTCTTGTTAGGCAATGTTAGTAAGAAAACGCTGGCTTTTGTATGGCTCTGCCTTGGTGGTTACATTAGTGAGACACAGATTGTGCTCTGATTTGTGTTTGAAATAGATCACCAAGAACTGAGTTGGACTTGCCCTGGCTGGCAACAGTTCACAGAGTGCCATGCCCTGGTCCTCTGTGACCTGGACTGGTTTCCTCTGTGACCAGCAATTATCAAAGAATTAAGAGTTTTTAAAAGGTATGATTAACACAATGCCCACCCTTTATGTAAGTATAGAAAATTATAATTATGCCCAAATATTTTGCTTAACTTTTAGGAAAGGTGAGGGAGATGAGTGGAGAGAAGCTACAAAATTGATATAAATATACATATAATGTGTATATAAGAAAAATATTATTTCTACATGCAAACCCAGTGATTTATATATTAAGTATCTGTTTCTGAGAAGCATGCAGAATCTTCTTTACATCAGGACACCTGTACTTTGGTTACACCAAATCAGTGTCCTCAAAGATATGTTACTAGTGTGGGATTTGGTATATTTTGTAGTGTATGGTAGCCCCCTTTTAGGAGCCATTGTATAACGTTTTCCCCTCAAAACCTGGAATTTCTCACAACCTTAACAGTAATGTATGTTAGAGCTTGGGGTAAATAAGGGAAGAGGAGGAAATTTCAACTGCATTGTGAGAAAAATGATTTTGAGTAATTAGGAATACCTAGCAGGCTGAGGGAGAGAAGGAAAGTGTATGATCCTGCTCACAAGGGAGAGTGAGAAGGAACTGTAATTCAATTCAGAAAGCATAATCTCTGCAAAACTTTTTTCTTTACAATTTCTACTCTTTCAGTGCACAGTAATGCTGACTGTCTCTACAATTTGTCTGGATTTTAAATCAGATCAGTGTAATTAGCTAACTTTACTTATTAGCTTGAGCTGACTCTAGTGGCACAATGGGTGAATTGGTTGCCATTATATTTGTTTAACTGCTGTAAAGTAAGATTCTAACAATAGGTTCCTGCACTTAAATAGCACTGTTGAGCACTGGTGCCCTATCAGTCAGTCAGACCTCTCCCTCCTGCTGTCTGCTCTGATAGACAGTTCTGCTGATGTGGGGACTCTGGAAGAAGAGATCAGGAAGAAGGGATGATGGATAAAGACCATCTCCTGTCTTGGGAGGAAATCAGAAAAATCCTTTCTTTGAATATCAACAAGCTGCTTTGTCAAGGTGTCAGAAGATTAATTATGCTCATGCAAGAGGCGGGAGGGGCTGTTTCCCGTGCCGGTTTTGGTGCAATGGGGTGGCATTATTCTGAATCATGGCAGAGAATTGCAAAGAAAGAGGCTTAAGAGATTTCAGCCCCCTAACATCTCTGTCCTGTAAGCGTTTGTAAAGCTCTTAGGCACACATCCACAGTACTGTGAAGTTCTGCCAGTAATTGATTAATCAAAGTGTTTGTTTCGAGTGCTGTATGGACTTGATCTCGCAAAACATTTGGTGCCAACCTCTGTTAAAGTCTGTCAGCCTTGTTGGTAGTTGGGATTCTTTATATAGAATAAGCTTTCAACAAAAAGATGCAGAAAACTTTTCCACAATATAACAGTGAGCATGAAAACATGCAACCACTCACTAGTTTTTGGAGTTTATAAATCAATGAAAGGGGTTTCCACCAGTAAGTGTTGGGAGCATTTCATATTGGAGCTGAGCAAATCTGCTTTGTGTTTTCTTTTATCCATCATCCTTTTGGATGTTTTTGAATAAATTGAATGTAAAGTATAACAAAAAAAGAACAATCTTACATTTTGAATTAATCTTTTTGGGAATAAATAAAATGTGCTAGCTTTAATTCTGAGCAGATTAGAGTCTGGTAAAAAAAGAAAAAGTGGGGGTTATTCTTAGAAGAAATCTAAATCGTAGACTTTAAGAAATTCACTACTTGAAATATGAGGTCATTTTAACTAAGTCACTTGATAAATTAAAAGAGTATCTTCAAAAGCTTTTTTAATTTTGAATGAACTATGTCAGTAAAAGGACTCCTTCCATCTGGCCTAATCTGTCTAACTTAATCCCATGCTCAGATGAAGAAGAGTAATTTTGTAATCTGCTAATTTGATACAGTTCTGGTTTTTTTCTTGAAAGAGTCAAACCTTGAGTTAATGAAAGGGAGAGTTAAAGAGCCACATCACTCTATTAGTTGTGGTTTAAGATGTTTTGAACTCTAGTATGCTGTAGTTGAAACTGTAACAAAACCAAACATTTTAAACATGGCTGTGCCTGACCTTGAAATGCTGCTGATAAAAGCTAATGCTGTTAAATTGCATGCCAAATTAACCCTCATTTCCAAATGCTTTGTGTGTGTGTTTCCTGCAGGATAGGCTTTGATCCTGCCAAGCAACACTTCTTTTACAATCAGTTATTTTTTAATGAAGGAAAATCAATGAACAAGTTTCAGTAACTGATTTCAGCGGTAGTGAAATGAAATGTTTTGTTTTACATCTTTCTGCCACTGTGCTTGGTCTACTGTATCGGACGCCTGACATGATAACAGTGTTTTTGTGTAGAGGTAATGGTGATTTTCATCTTAAAGCTTTATTTTTATGTGTGTAAACCTTATCAAGGATTACAAGTTCATGTGAGAAAGGCACAGGAAACTGGCTAATAGACTGGGCAAGGAATACTTTCTGAAGCGGTCTTTTTTTTAAGTCTTACTGAGGCTTAGCATCAGTCAAATGGGAATTTAATTCTAAATCAAGAGAAAAAAATGTTAATTGTCTCACAAGTGTTTTTTGCTTGAAGCATAGGGTTTGCATTATTTTAGCAGTTGTCCATTTTGGAGTGTTTGTTTTTAATTCAGAAGTTACATTGCAGGAATATCGGGTCTGCGCAATCCATGGGCTTTTCATTTGCATCTTTTGAGAAATATGGACTTGGTATGAGATTTAATGGGATATAATCATGTCCCTTTTTGGACCAGCAGGCCTTTGTAGGTTTGGTGGTGTAAACTCCCACTGAAATCAGACAACAGGCATGAGCAGAAACTGCTCACATATAGATACTGGCTTTCTCTTAGCTGTTGTCTGCCGAGGACCTCGAGTGTTCTCGTTTTAAAATGGAAGTGGCTCCTTTTAGCCTCTGACAAATGATCTGCCATCTGCATAAATTCATTTGAGGGGGAACATTATCTTCCTGTGTGAACTTTGGCGGGAAGTGCTTTCAGGCCATAAAGTGAATCACTGGTCTCCCTGGGCTGGAGCTGATATCTTGGTCTCTCTCTCTGGCATCTCCTCCAGGATGTTTAGCTCCTGGTCCTCTGTCATGTGTCTTTTCTCTGCCACTATGCACAGGCCACCCATACCATGGCTGTGTCCTGTGTAAGGTCTCTGACCTAGCTGTATTGCCTTTTCATTTGGAGAGGGAAATACCATGGTCCAAACTTCCACCTTGACCACATCAGGACCATGTTCATTGCACTCAGATGTCTCCTTATGCCTGGTCTGTGTGGCTGTTGTTTTCTGAGTGTCACCTTGATTGTGTTACCTTTCTTTTTGCACTTCTCCGCCGGCTTTTTTTTCTTTTTGTCTCTATAATGACCTAAGGTCTTTATCTTTTCTTTCAAGGCCCTTAAAAAAAACCCCAAACCATGAGGGTTTTTTCTCTCAGTTATCTGCCACTTGTTCCCCTTTGTTATTGAGATGTCCACCCCCGTGCCTAATGGGGCCCCTGACCTTGATCCAGGGCCAGCTGACTTTCATCCAGGGCCAGCCCAGCACTGGTGAGCCTCATTGGGTCCCCACTCCCTGGCACCTTCTCACTTGTGTGGTGCTTTTGCATATGCTGAGACATTTTGGCCGCAGGAATGGAAGTGTGGCCACGTGGAACCTGCCCAGACAGCTCCTGAGCCAGGGTGGAAGAGCCTTCTCCAAACCAGAGGGGGCCAATTGCTGCGCCGGCACCAGCCCTGCTCTGGGAAGGGCTTTTTTTTCACCCTGGTTCTGACCTGACCTTGTTGCTTGTCAGGAGAGCTGCTTAAATATCTCTGCTCTGTGGTCTTACTCTCTGGAATTGGATTTTCCTGTTGCCCAGTGTATACCAGCACCCACTTCCCTGTGTACTAGGGGTAACTGTCTTCCTTTGTGTGGCCTGATGTCTCATGTGGATGCTTGGGGAAGCAGCCAATCTGTAGGTCAGGGCAGCATCTTTCCCAGTACATACACTGCCAGCTCCAAGGTAACACTATTGGAAAAGTATATTGTGCTTTACTACGTGCTATGGTGCAGGCTGTTTTAAAGACTTGTGGGGGTGGGGAGGTGTGAAGAATTGGGAGGGAGTGAGCTCAGAGAGAAAGACTTGGGATTTTCCAAAGGCTCTGTTTTGTCTGTGAGCTTTTAAAGCATCATCCTCTTTCTGACTCTAAATACAAGAATTAACAACACTCCAACACAGTAAACTTTGATGCATAGCTGTTTCTTTATGCAAGCCAACATAGCTTTCTGCCTACTTTGTAGGACCCTGGATTTGCCTCCAGGAAAATCCAGGGGCAAGGTTTCCAGTTTGTGCCTGATGGTGGGGATTTGCAGCAGTGTGAATGGAAGCAGAGGGGAGGCCTTGCCTCTGTAGGAGCAACAGATGCAGCTCGTGGGCGAGTGGATTGCTCATGGCAGTGCTGAAGTGCTGCTGGAAGGGCTGTCTGGAGGTCTAGTCCAGCTCCTGCTCTTAACAGGTCTGTTGCCAGCATTTGTGGTAGAGGAGGATGAAAAGATGATAGGGTATAACCAAAGATATTGCTATATTATAGCTGAGAGAACCTTAGGAAATGCTAATAACAGGAGGAAGTGGTGATGGGTTTGTTGTTGCCTCCTTTTAGCAGCATTTCTCTGAGAATTTGAGAGAAAATGAATTCTGCTGAAATGACCTTTTCTTCACCTCTTACTGGGTCTTGAAAAACCTATGCTCCCTGAGCTGTCCACACAAACACACAAACAATCCAAAGAAAAATCCGAGTGCACATGCTCCAAGGAATAGTTAAGCATTTCTAAAAAAATCCTCATCACTGGTATTATGTTAGAGGGCAGTTGTTTCTGAGGAAAATTGATTTTTTTTCCCACTTTAATATCTTAAAAATGCTTTTAATCTATCCCTAAGGAAAATGTGATAAGTTCTAAATAACTAACTAGAAGCTTTTTGAAGCCTAGAATATCTTTGTTGTTCGCCCTTTGCATATGTTTTCCTGAGACTAAGAGCTTTGTTAAGATGTAGAAATAATACTTAGAAAGAGATAAAGGTATCTGATCTTGCTAAGTCCTATACTTTTCTGTAGAAATTCAAGGTAATTGAAGATGCTGTTTTTTCATTTTAAAATTGGGTGTACAGCAGATAAAAAGTGAGCTTCAAAAGAGGCTTTTCTGGAAAGGAAGTAACTTGAGAGAAATGGGCAATTGAACAGGAATTGGTTTTTTAGCTTTCCATTGAGCACAAAGTGTTCCTGTTACACTTGCTGACCTAGTTGTCTCCCCATTATTTCAGAACATACTTATTTTCTCTTTGGTATTTTTGTCTTTCTATTCTTGGAGGAGTAATGTGCAACATTTGCCTGATACCTGACAGTAGATCAGTCACATCTATGCCTTCCTAAAAGAGATGTTTTCTGTCTGATACTATTTTAGTTTTTTCAAAGAGGAGAACCTGTATTTTTCTGTCTTGACAGATTAATGGCCATGAATGACACCTTGCAATAAAATCAGCATTCTGGCACAGTCCCTGTTGGCCCTTTTGTGTTTGCAGGGTAGGAATCCCTGATCACCAGGTTGTTTTCTGTGCAAACATTGGGAGAATGCTGGGACCAACAAGGTTGAGCTGACCTTATGTGCTGGCCTGCTCACTGCCACTGACTGTCATGTTTCAAAGGTTAAACTAACTGTGGATGAAATGTAATCAGTAGTGCACTGGATCCTTTCCAGAGCTCACTGGAGGAGTGCAATAACCAGCATTGTTAGCTTTAGGAGAGCAAGAGACAGAGGTCATTACCTGTGTGCGTCTGAGCATGAGGAACCAACTGCCTTTCCTGCTACCTCCCACGTATGTTTATTTAAATCTTATCTGGAATTGTTATCCAGCTGGCCCCTGCCTTTTTAAAAAAAATATGTCTGTATTCTTCATACACTAATTTTCATCCTTCTGTTGCTGTTTCATAGTTTCCATGAGAAAAATGTGCTTCTCGCAAACCCTGTCATTAGATGGGATGAGAATTGATACTTGGGCAAGCAGAAAAGGCTGAAAGAAAGAATTGCTGTGTTTTTAGATGACAGCCAAGCCTAGGCCGGGGTAAACCAGACACTACTTTTAAGACAGACACATACTGCGCCAGCAGAGGAAAGATGATCATGGTAAATTTTCCTTCCTTCACTACTGGGTAGCAAAGTAGAGAGCTGGTAAAATAGGAAGCTGGCAAGGGACAGAGAGCAAGTGTGGGAGGAGGAGGCCAAACAGAAGCACTGAAGCAAAGATAGCATTTCTGAGAATTGATTTCCTGTTTCTTTCTATACTCAACCACTCATTTTCCCCAACTCTCTGTCATTTGTGCAGTACTTTGTCCTCAGCATTCAGATCTGCAGCAGGAGTCTGTTCTCAGCATCAGATAAAAAGGCTTTCTGGAAGGCACCAGAAGCATATAGGATATGGTGGGGAAGTACTGCTTGTTGTTGCATTAGGAATTTCAAGGGTGACAGGAATTGAAGTCAGGTTTTTTTGTTGGGTTTTTTTTTTTTCCCTGTATAGCTTTTACACTACCTGCCCTCTGAAAATGCCTGTACAATAACAATAGATTTAAGTGAGGAGCAAAAAATTGTCTTTCTTTTGAATCCTGTGGAAAGATTCTTTTTCACTCCATCAAAGCATTTTGCTTTCTTTATAGATCGGGGTGTGGGTATGGCTTTGAAAACCAATACGTTTAGCAGAAATTGAAACTTTTCCCTTGAAAGAAGAGATGGAGGACTTCCATTTCAGGGAAAATCAGAGCTGTAGAGAGGATTAGATTATTTTAATATATGTTTTGTTATACACTTGTCTTTATTGTGTTATAATCAACTGGTGGGAATATGAATGTCTTTTTCTGGATCTTTCTGTATGGGCTTTGCATTTTGAATTAGTTTCTAAAGAAGCTGTGACAAAAATAGAGCCCTGTTCATAGGAAAGTCAGCTCCATTCAGAAAAGCTCAGTGTAAGTTGGTTGTGATGTCTTGAGAAGAAAATACCATTTTCCTCCTTAGCCCACCTTTATCAGACTCTCAGGTTTGTAATCACAAGCAGAGAGAGTTCCTTAGCACTGTTTTTATCTGTTGCCTCCTCCTGTACTTCAAAAGTAGAATGATTTTTTTTTTTTTTATTCCTAGTCTTCATGAGATCTCTTTACTTCAATGTGTGTGAAAGAGGACAGGATGTTCTCTTTCTATTTACTTTTCTTACGAAATTCTTATTTCTGAAAGACCTTTTTATTTTTCCCCCTTGGCCATTTTTTTCCTTTCTCTTTTTGCCAGAGCACTGGAGATGTAGAAGGACTGAGTAGAAGCACTAGCAACTGTTTTATCCTTGTGAATGCAGAGCATTCTTTCCCAGTCCTGTGTCTTTCACATGTCTCTTTCTCTATGCTAGATTTCTGTGTTCAAAGAGCTGCTTGATTTCTCTTCTCACCTTGAGGTAGAATGCTTCCATAGCATTTACTTTAGTAAATACTCCTGGACTTCTAGCATGGCAAGCAGTGTCTAGATTAGACATAATTTCTCTATGAATGATTCCTAGTCTACTGGGATAACTATTCCAGTGTCCAATATTTGTGGTCCAAAATTGTGTTCAAGGAAACTTTCTGGGCATTGTGCAAGTCTTCCTGTAGAGAACTTCTCAACAAAAGCAGTTTTGATGTGAGAAAAGATGCAGACTCAAACTGCAGTCATAGAGGATGTACATAAGCATGAGTAGTGAGGATGCCCTGGTCTGTCTGTGGTTTTCTATCAGGTCTATAAGGAACCCACCAGTTTTTCTGTGTATGTGGGGGTCTTTCTAGAGACCTTGTACCAGCTCTGTTGAATGACCTTAGGAACAAGAAACCAGTTTCTTCTACCTCCCAGGTGTTCAAACAACTGCCCAGATCTGGGTCCATGGCATTCCCAGCTAGGGGAATACTTGTGAGTCAGGTGCTTGCCCCTATGTAGAAATAACTAGAATTCCTCAAAGAGAGGAAAGCTTTTAACATTAGTATTTTTAGGAAGGTCTGGCCATACTCAGTGTTTCTGCACAAGAAACAGCAGATAAACAGCAAGCCCTGACAGAGTTTCTGTTTTTCTGGAGTATCTTAGTGATGGGAGAATTTGGGCAACACAACTTGAAATAAATAGCCTTGTTTGGGAAAGCCATTTGTAATTCAAATATGGGGTCTGCTTGTATTAAATATTTAAAGGGGTTTTTTATATTCTGAACTGATCTGGTTCTTTGTTTAGAGTGCTTTGATATTTTATTAGAAAGATGCAGTGTAAAATCACTAATCATAATCTAACACTTCATGACTACCAAGCTTGTTGTTTTCTTTTTGCAGCACAAAGGCCAACTGCATTAAAGTGGATGATTTTATGTGATTACTAGCTGCATCCGTCTTTGTATTCAGACTGGCTGATTGTTATAAATACAAACACACGATTCTTTGCATTGTGATAGGCTGAATCTCCTCAGTAAATATAAGGGTTCAAGATGAGCCAGGTGTACAACAGTATCTTGTCTCCAACTAGATTTCTACAGCACATATATGTGCACATTTTGGCCATAAGTCATATTTCTTTTTGAAATCTCCTTTATTATTGACTCTGTTCTTCACACCTTTCATGTTGTCTTTCTGTGGATTTATAAAGACATGTTTATACCTGAGTGCTGTTCAGGTAAGAAGATATCTTTAAAAGAGCAGTAAGGGAAGAGGGGCTTCTACTCTGTCTGTCTTCTGCCCATCCATCTTTTTCTCTTGGGTCACGTGTGTGGCAAAAATACTAGAAGCAGCATGGATACCATAATAGTATTCCAGAGCAGAGTGATTTGGAACCAGGGAAAAACCATATGTGCACAGTACCTACTCCATACCATTGTTCTTTTGGGCTTTGATGGGTATGTCGGCACAGATGTCCCCAGAGATGGCCATATTCTATAATTAGAGGCCTGCATTGCCTCTTTCCCCTTGTGTTTCATGGCTGTGTATTTTGAAAAATTCTACAAGTAGCAGAAGGTGTTTGCAAAGGTTTTTCTGACAATCCTTTCACTAAGCCTCGATAGCAGGATTTCCAGGTCAGTGCATACCATATATTTGTGTCTGGAGACAGCTGCAGGTTGTCCTTTTATGCTGTCCCCACCAGACTCTGCTGAGATGTTTTTCTGGCTCTGTTTTCTCTCTGCATTTGTCACTGAGAGGAATCGGTTGGCTGTGGATAGATATGCTTCATATGTGAGATCCCATCCTTACTGATGCTAGCAGGTTTAGTTGCTGTATGTGTTCAGAACCCAGGGAAGAAATGTGGTGTTCCAGGAAGGCTTGTTCCCTCACCATGTGTCAGCTTTCTGTGTTGTCTGCTAGCAACAAGAGATGCAGAGAGCAAAGCTAGCGAGCTGAAACGTTCTCTGCATACCACAGTGTTGCTCAGAAATTTCTTCTAGCTCGTGAATATTTCATAGCAGGACAATTTACTGTCTTGTGAAGAAAGAAAAAAACTTGTTTCGGCTTTGAGTGTATAGAATTCTTAATTTTATAAGAGAAAATTTTCCAATGGTACCCTGGAAAGTTTTGACTTCTCTCTCTCTCTCTGGTGTGTGCATATTCTTAGACTTCTGTGTTTGAGTTTTGCAGTTTGGTCCTTGTGATTATAGCATGTCTGGGCTTTTTTCAGGATAAAAATCCTGTTTTAAGCTTCTGATAAGGAATATAGTATGATTCTTTCCTGTGTTGACAGTGAGACACACATGTGAGGACATGGGGACTGGGGGGAGAAGGCAGCCTTCTTGTGTAATTACATGAGAATATTGTAGTATGTGCATTTTCTGCAGGAGACTCTTAAATACAGATAAAACTAGTGAATCTGTTTCTCAAGCCTAGCCATACATGTTAAGTCTTCTAACTGAAATCTGTACAACAGATTTAAAAATCATTATTAGACCTTTAAAACGTCATAAAGATTTAAAGACAAAGGGGCCAGTTTGCCTCTTTAAATTATATGGTGTTCAAGGATGTGTTATTTCAGGAGCTTTTCCAAGACACTGCACTGTCACAGCTTCATTGCTTCAAATGTCACTTCAAGTAGGAGCAGTTTTTATAACTACACAGTAAACTCAAGATGGTTTAATGGAAATGATTTCTTCATGTGTCAAAATGACCCCTTTGTTTCTCATTTTACTCTTTTGTTGCCTGCAGCTAATCTGGTTTTTGGGTTATCAGATCCAAGCATCTTACAATGCTGACTCTAGCAGCGGCATTCAGCTGGAATGCTGCCTTTTGTTTACTGGTTTCACCAGGCCTCCAGTGCTTTCTTTGGTCATCTGGTGGCTCCACTAATGTGATTTGCACTCCCAGGCTCTGCAGGTAGTCATGGGCTTTTAAAGGGAATTAGAGGAAAGCCTGCCACCCTGGTTGCTAATGAATCCACAGGGTATTTCTTATTGGTGTTTTGTTTTTCCAGATTCCTTTTTCTGTTTTACGGTATTTTTCTTCTGTCTGCTTGGACTTCAGTTTCTAAAGTGGGTTTGCCTGGCTGTGGTGTGGTGACATCACTTTGCTTGAAACAGAAGTACCAAATCCTATTGATCACTGTGTCCACTTGGGGTTTTCTCAGGAACTGTAAATAAGTATGGAAAAAATAGATGGCTACACAAATACTCAAAACTTCTTTATTACAATACATATTATACAAAGCTCATTCTTGGTAATAGGGGATGTGGTAAAAAGAAACAAACTTCCACCTTCATGAAAACTTTACTATAATAGCAAATGTTGGCTCATGTAGGGAAATTGAAGTGTTTTGCTAATGAGGTGGCAGCTGGAATACTGAATTTTTGCAAGCACAGCAGGAGAAGATGCAAGTTTATCAGCACCCTCAGCACAGTCTTACAAATATGACCCAGTGAAGGACATAGTCAAAGAAATATTCTATTACAGTTTTTACAAAAAATCAAGTTATACTGGAAAGGGTTTTTTAACATGAAAAGCATATGCACAAAAGAGGATATATTCTTAAAACATCTTCAGCTCTCTTTCTGGAGTAAAGGAGAGGTTCAGACTCTGAGGAGTTAAATTGAGTAGCATGTCAGCTGCTGAGTAAGATGCCATTCCTTCTTATATCCACAACCTCTTACTTAAGTATTCTTGTGGATTTGAGTGGGGATTAATAGAGTGATTAGGGTTGGTTGGGGTTTTTTCCCCCAGATTAGTCCTGCAGTTTTGTTAGGGCCAGTATTTGGCTTGCACAAAAACAAGCACAATGTCAATGTTTTTAAAGCTTCATTCTAGCCTAATTAAGACTCAACCTCCTGTGGCAGGATGTGCAATGTTTTCATATTTTCATAACATATTTTTCATCCATTTCTGTTGTTTTAGAATGGAAGAGAAAAAATCTGTGATGAAACCAAAATCTGAATAAGACTTTGGAAATGAATGGGCCTCTTTCATGCAAAAATAGTTAATATTGCATCTATTCTTATTGTTGTTTACCTTGAGAGCAAGTCTATCTGTTTTCCTGAGTCTGAAGAATTTAGACTGGTAGGAGTTGTGCCACTGCTATGTACTTTATAGGGTTGGGTCTTAAGAGTAGAAGAAAGCTTTAGAAAAGTTGAAGTATACAAGCATGTTTCCCTTGCTTTGTGCTCTTCCACGGTGTTGGTGCTGTAGGTTTATGTTTATATTATATGTGTGTGTTTATGTGTTTTAATTTACAAACTGAATATCACAGCATTAAATTTTGTTCAAAGAATGCCTGTATAGTTGTTTAATTGGTATTTTCACGTCAGAAAAAAACAACCTGTAGAAATTTGGGTGCAGGGGTTTTAATAGTGGACAAATAAAGCAAGTGTATCGATTGAGTTTTACTAGGCTGACAGCAGCATTGAAGGTCCTCGTGATGCAGAAATTTGTGACCCATGAAATCTCCATTTTCCTTCTCTTGGTAATGTATCTTGAAGTACAGAAGCCTGGAAAATGCATCCTGGGTGACCCAACACATTGAAAACAGAAAATTATTTGAGCTTATTGCTAAAAATGTGTTTGGTACTAGTAAATATAAGGGATAGGCTTAAATTAGATTGTAAACAAGTGTTCCATGAGCACAAATTCACTAAGGCAACAGCCAGTCCTTACAGGTATGAATAAGATCTGCTATATTTTCCTTTTAAAAGATAATTTCAGATGCTTGGCCATTTTGCTGATTCAGCTTCATCAGCTTGCATGCTGGTGCCCAAAACCCAAAATTTTGCTTTAAAAATGGTACTTGTGTCTGATTGAAGGAACTAAAGGGCGGTAAGGAATTGAGCAGAGTTATTTCTAAAATGGGTAAGTATCCAAGGTTCATGAAAAGAAGCCTGTAGCACACAGGCACACCAGCAGGCAGATTTTACAGCTCTGTCCAGAGCACAGAAAGAAGATAAATCATGGCCATTCCCCTCTCATTTTTGAAATGGTTCAACCCTGGGGTTTAGCTGAAGGACTTAAGGAGTTTTTGAAGTGCAAATAGACTAGTGAAGGGTAAACCTTTTCAGAGTTTCATTTAGATGGATTTTTTTTTTTTTTCTATGTGGATTTCTGGCACCAGCTGAGATCTGGAAAGCCACAGGATTGTTTTGTTTTTGATCAATCAAGCAAGCAGAACTTGCCATGGGGGTGTACATTCTCTGCATACGTATTGATCCTATTGTGTTTAAAAGTAGTTAATTTAATCAGGGCTTTTTGAAACCTTCCCTGGTAAAACTTGCATTAATGAAGCTGTCATTTCAAGGTCATGTTTCAGTGTCAATAACTTAATGGTAATGACAGAAGTTACCTGTAAGTTTATTATCAATTTTTCAATCATTCCATGTTAAAATTGCATTGAATGAGACCTGATTTTGCATACATGCATGTAAAAATGTTCAGCTTCAATTGAAAAATGTGAATCTCATTAAATGAGAGCTTTTCAAAGCAGTCTAGAGATACCAAACACATTAATACTGCCAGTTCTGATACTGTTCACTGCTGTTTGGATCAGTACCCTCGGTCTGCCCTATTCCATATGGAGTTTGGCTCCAATAATCTATTTTTTACCTTGTCTCTTCCAGCAAAATGGTTGTAATATCAGAGGTTTTTTTCAAGGCCCTTTCTAGTAGCTTTGACCTTTTACCTCCCATTTTGTCTTGTTTAAAAGCAGCAGCATGCAGAAGATGGATTGCATATTAATTATAAACACTTCCCTCTACTGTGATAAATATTTGGAGATAAAATGTGTAAGGCCTGGCTGCTTGATAAGATACCCATTTGAGTGCAGAGTTCAGATTTTTTAAGGCAGGATACNGACTCTTTCCTTACTCGAAACTCTTCCCTCTTACTGTGATAAATATTTGGAGATAAATGTGTAAGGCCTGGCTGCTTGATAAGATACCCATTTGAGTGCAGAGTTCAGATTTTTTAAGGCAGGATACAGTTTACTACTTTTTCATCCATATCTGCTGCCAAGATCTTCAAATCTTTTGGGTGAAAGCATTGTGTATTTTCAAAACTCTTTTTCCTGTGAGGATGTTAAGTGCATTCATTATTTGCTTCTTTGATTTATTTGGGTTGGAAGGAGCTTCAGAAAGTTGTTCTGGACATGGTGACACTCAAGATACAGTGGAGTTAGTGGATTCAGATACCACAGCAGAATGTCCCGGTACATCCCCCAGAGTCAATCTTCTCATTTCTTCTTGGTAGTCGCCTTGAACCCTGCCAGTTGCTGAGATATGAGGTGGAAAGCAGAGTTTTGCATAAAACTTTTGCAATCATATACCACTAATGGTCTTCTGTAGATTTTCCTGTTCGTGTTTTCCCCAACTGAAGGGGATTTTATCAAAGATTTCGGTGTCAGATCGCTCAGTGGCTCAGAATGGGAGAGGAACTCTAAAGGTGGTCTGAGGCCCAGAGTTGGGATCCTCTTTAGGAAGGACCAGAGTGGTTGTTAGTTTAATTTCTGTGTGTTGGATGTCCAAAATGGTACTGTAGAATGGCATACTGTGAGAAAATGGCCTATATTAAGAAATGGTGTATTTATACAAATGGTGCATTTATGGTCTGGTGGTTTGATGTGGTCTGCTATGAGAGCACAGCAGAAACATTCTACATCAGAATAGGGACCTAAAATCTTAACTCATCACAAATTAATAAATATGGCTAAATACAATCAATAAATAAATCTTAAGAAGTCCATGTTATGATTTTCCCCTGACTTTACACTGGACAGGAGATGTTGGATTATCAGGCCCCCTATTTTATTTTACAACTCTAACTTCACAATTGTAAAACTCTCATGTTCTCAGTTTCATGTACTGTAATGATGGTTATTTCATGTAGGCTTTGAAAACTGAACATGAGATGCTGTTTAAAGCTTTACTGAGAGACAGGGAAATTCTTTGTATCTCACTGCAGAGAAGGGGTTCTCAGCATTTGTGGTGTCACTTTTGCAAATATGTCACCAGGAGAAGCTGACATGTCCTTTGCTTTTTTAAAGTAATATTTTCTACCACCCAGGACTCTTCAACAAGTCCTGTTCCGCTGACTGGATGGAGAATTTTGGGTGTATTTCAAATCCGCAGTTTTTAGCTCAGTCCTACAGGCACAGAGGGCAGATTTTTATTTAGGAACAGGCATCGCTCTATAGCTGGATATGTGGGTGTTGGCTGGAAAATCTATCATTCTAATTTAATTTTTTTTTTAAAATGATGCATGCTCAAATGTCAAAACACTGAGGGGTTGTTACTTGCAGATTACAGATTCATCAAGCAGCTGTGACATTAAAGTAATCTTACTCTGGTTACAGTATGCATTTGTCAAGGGCACAGACTTGCACAATGATTCTGAATTCCTGTGGAATTTAACTGAGCAACAGCTGGTCTGTAGGATGTGTAGATTTTAACAAGGTAATGTCTGTGCTTTGGCAAAGGACTTGTGTGACCTTCTGCTGAAGCTGTTCCAAAGTGCCTTCTTCCTCCATTCAAGACTGTAGGGGTCCTGAAACAGTATTTGTGTGAAGTTTCTCCATTCACTCTTCTCCTCTTGATTTTATCACAGGTAAATTATACAAAATTCTTCAATGGGGTATTAGGGGGGGGAAAAAAGAAAATAAAAAAGTCATCAACACCACTAACTACAGCTTAGGATAGAAAGAATACTCTTTTTGCTTGTAATTGTGTCAGATTCCTTTTCCCCACAGTTGTTGGTTGGGGTTTTTTTTCACTTGAGAGAGGTTTATGGTGCTGTCTCTGCCAGGATAACCGTGTCTCAGGGCTGAAGTTGTATTTCTCCCCGAGTTCCTAGAGGTGATGTTATCTTTTGTTCACTCAACAGTATGGTCATTCCTGAGAGCATCTGTCACTTTAGGCACTGTAAGATGGATGAGTCTCAAGTGAACTGCTAGCTGAAGCAAATGGTAAAAATAAGAAAAGACGTGGGGGTTGGGGGTCTTCAGAGGGGACAGACAACAAGGAAGCACTGTTAAAAATCAAAAGTAAGCCAGACCATAGTAGAAGAAAGAGCCACGATGTGGATCACTTTAGCAGATCTCACAGGTCTTGGCAATGAAGATTGGTGGTTGATGAATTCCAAAGAGATCTTCTGCATCTTGGCCAAAATGCTGTTGATTTGTTTCCTATTTCATTTGCAAATAAGGGAGGATAAGGAGATGACCTGAACATAAGATGCAAACCATTTTTTTTGTCACATTATGTTACATAATGTGGTCAGGACAAATTAATGTTGTGAATGTTCAGGAAAAGGGTTAATGATATTTTGCATGTCTTAAATATTGTGTGATAATCTGTCAGTTCTGAGTGGGCAATAAGAGTATAAAAACCAAAGCAGCATATCAGCAGTTTAGCTTTTGGAAAAAAAAAAAATGGAAACTTAAAATTCATAGTCGATGGTATTTCAGAAGGTACTTAATATTTTTAAAAGAGGTAAGGTTCGCTACAGCATCTCTGATTTAGCTGTACTAATTGAGTCAGACTTTTTAACAGAGCAAAAGTAGTGTGAAAACAAATAAACCCCAAGAAAACTCCCTCAAATGCTCTGACAAGCAGATCCAGATCCACAGCCCCCACCCCCAAGCTGAGCAAAGGTCTGTGTTTGCAAAAGCAGCCAGCAAAGGACAAAAGGCACTTACAGCCTAGTGTGTGTCAAGGTTTGGGAAGGGTCCAGGAGGATCTTGGCTTGAAAAATTATTTTGTCACACTGTTGGCATTGGTCCATAAGGGGAAGCACTGGTTGAAAGGCGAAGAAATTAAGATGATTAGAAGCTTTAAAGCTTCACAAATGGTGGAGTATCTCTCTTCTCAATGGATATAAATAATAGATGAAAGACTGAGAGTGACAACAAAGGCTCAGGGCCTTTAAGAGAATGTGTGCAGCCTGAATAGAGGTCTGTGGCCTAGGGCCAAAGGTCTTAGCTTTGAGTGTAATTAGAAGAAAATACAAAAATGTCATTACTAGCAGGTGAAATGTTCAGCACGTGTCTGAAAAATAGCAATTTCAGAGCCAGGAGCTGTTGGAATTGGATTACTGACGTTCTGCAATCGCTGCAGCCTGTGCAGAGCCCTACAGTTTGGTCGGGGGTTGCGTGTGTTGCTGTCCCTGTTGTCCCTCTGCGCCGGAGCCGCTGCCAGCGTGGCGGGGACGCGCCGAGCGGGGCAGCATCGGTGGTCCCTGGTGATAGAGTTGTTTAGTGCCCTTCTTCAGGACACAACATTCCTGCCCAAAACCTTTCCTGAGCCAGAGGTGAGGGTTACAGCTGCTCTCTTTAAACAGGCTGATTTTTAAAATTGAGAGGACAGGGAGGGAGCTTTAAGGCCTTTGATTTTAAAACCTGGAGTTTGAATTCAGGGTGTGCAGCTGCATTCTGGTTTTGCCAGTGGGCCTGTGCCTGTAGTCCCAGCTTTAAGCCTTAAAATCCCATCTGTGAGCACCAGGGAGAATTCCTTTAAATCTTTTGGAAAAATATGGTCTGTTGCTATTGAGAAACCAAACCAGTTTGTCTGCCTAAGAAAGTCTTGTTAATGTCCACTCAATGATAACTTAATTTAAATCTTTTCCTGGTGTTAATTGGTGTTCTGTACAGCCCTAGGTATTATAGGAGTTATTCCTTTGCTTGCTGCTTGCTACACCATTTTTACCATTCTTTGGGTACTTCAGGTCTATTTTCTTTTATTAAGTGCAATTTCTATTAGTAATGTTTTCACTTCAATATTTTTATGGAAAACCAGATAGGAGAGCAACCAGCTAATTGTGATTTAATTTTGAAAATTGATCTCCAGGGTAGATAACTGCTCACCCATTTATAAATAGTAAAATAATTACTTCTGCATTATCATATATTTTTTAATGCTTCTGCAACAGTTAACTTTATCGTATTAATGTGATAAATTCCTAATCTTATTGTCACTTCAGCACCAAAAATGTGCAAATTCTGAGTTTTTACTTCTGATAGAATATAGAGAAGGAACCAAGTACTTTCAACCAAGTATTCCTCTAAAGGAAAATGCGCTTTTTATAGTCATTGGCCCTCCTTTTTTCACCCTAGACCAGGTTTCCACAGGAAGAGTTTTTTGTCTTGTTATAAACTATATGTGGGCATGAGTAATTCTGATTTTTTTCTCCCTTTTTATTTTTCAGGTGTTCAAGAGTTTGCTTTGGAGCAAAGCTTCACAAACTCTTAGCTGCATCCTTTAATCATGACTGCATTTCAAATAGGTTGAAAGGAATCTGAGAAGGTACCGTACTTGCCTTTCCTAATAGACAATACACTGTATGTTTGTGATCAGCATCTCTGCTTTCATGTCCATTGACTGCATTTTAGGAGCTGTGTGGACTGTAAATAATTTTATTTTTGCTTCAGGTATGTGAAATATCCAAGTTCTTAAAAAAAAAATGAAATCCAGTTCATATAATCAAAAAGCCTTCAACAGAGGGCTGATTTGTGCTTCCATTTTTTTTTCTTACATACCCACAATGAGGTCAACTTCATTATTTAATGACACTTCTTTTGAAGCTGTAACAATCTTCTTCTGCTGTTTTACTTAGAAGCTCTGCAAATACCTATGCAACTAGCTAAGTATATGTTTTATGCACTTGGAGGGTGAATGTTTGTTTGTTTATTTGTCCTCTCAAAGGATTTAAAACAAATGGGAAGAAGAATGTAGATCTTTGTAATGATTGGGATAGATTTGTGCTTCCAACTGAGATTCTCACACGTCTCTTTTTTCCTGACTTCTGAGAGGGGGGAGGCTTGCCTCAGTACACAATATTGGGCTCACATACTTTCTTGTTGCATTTAAATAGCCAGTGTACCCAGAAGGCTGAAGATCTATTCCTGCTTTATGACCTGTTGTATCCCTGGGGGCAAGGGCAGCCCTGAGCAGAGCAAGGGGGTCATGGCCACAGCCCAGGTTCTGCACGGCGCTTGGGGGCTCCCAAAACCTGCCTGCAGGAACATTTTCTTGGCAATATCTGGAACGTGGTATAAATGTGGAAGAGGGGGGAACCTCCAGGATTTTGCTTCACCAGGTGCTAGGAGGAAGCAACATTAGCCTTTTTGATGGGGGGGAGGTAGATTCTGTGGCCCTGAAGTTAGGCTAAACAATTGCAGAGGTCAAAGGACAGCTGAGAGCGGTCAATGAGACACCCTGGGGTGTATTTTGTTACTTAGTAAAAGGAGCAGCATCCTAAAACCCTAAAGGATTCTCTTGAAAATCTGTGCTGTGAAAAGGTTTTATGAGTCTGATGGCAAAAAGTGCTGATTTAGCTAAGGAATGCTTGCTTTTGTCTAAATGAAAGGCTAATCCTTACCAAATGTTGGCAGCTATTATAGTGCAGTCAATGCAGGTCTGAAAGGACAGTTAGAGTAGAAGTGTACTTTGGGATCCCAAATGTTTATCATTTTAATGGTTCTGTAACTGAAAAGATTTATGAAACTTTCACCCTTCATCCTACAATTTAAACCATGAACAAATTATCTTAAAAAGTAATAAGTAACTCTTCACTTAGAATTTAAAATCTGTTCATAAGGGAGCTGCGCCTGCCTGGTTGTTCTGTATTCCCTGACATATTGCTTTAGATTTTCAGGGTGCTGCCTGGCTTAAAGTGTAACTTCCTTTAATCTGCTAACACTTATTAATTGGCTGAAAAAGAAGTGTGGGGGTTTTTTTCTGGTCTTGAGTAATTTTTACTGTTCTTGTTTCAATGCTCAGGAGAAAAAAAATAAAGAACAGATTTGGGGTAATTCACTCCTATAATTTGTTTAGCATTATCTTTCTTTAAAAGGACAGCTTATTAACACTTAACATTTGTCATAGAAACTGATAAGAAATCAATGTCAGAGCCAAGACCTTGTAAATAACCCGAAAGGAAATGTAATAATGGCCGTCTTCACCGCAGAGGTGGTGGGGGAAGGACTGGGCATGTGGCAGAAAAGGTTCAGTGCTTTTTGTTTTCCTTTGGAAGGGGGGGTTGCTGCAAGGCACGACCCAGAGCCTCTGACTCATTGGCCCTGCTGCCTTACACAAACACTCGAGGTTGTATTAGGAAGAAAAAGGTACTTGGGAGCCAGTGGTGGTGGTGTTTTTATAGTGACCAGCCTGGTGTTTCATCGTGATCTGTAGAAGAACTCTGTAAGAAGAGTGAAAAAAGAATAAACTGCATAATTTTCAAGTTGGGGGGAAGTGAACAAAGAAGTTGATGAGTTGGTTTGGTTTATTTTTGAAAGAAACCTTCTTGCAAAATACAGCTCTTGGTAGAGTTTAATTTTTAAACTCTTCAGAAGTACTCTGTACAGATGCTTAGCATTGATTTATGTCAAGGTTAAGGCACCTTTAAACAAATAAAGTTGTGAATGGATAAACCTACTAAAATACAAATCGCCTATTAAACACAGAAGATGTTTGTATAGCATTCAGGTTGCCACAAAACTGACACATGTCCTGAAATTCTCCTGATAACCCCTTCTAAACTCATCAGGAAATGATGGCATGTGTTTGAGGGGTACACAAGGGAGCAGCCAGAGAGGATAGAGATGGAAGGTCAGGCTTTAGCTTTGACTTTCTGGGCTTCAGCTTCATGCTTTTGCAATAGGGTGATGGCAAATGAAGAAAGGATTAAGTGATTTCTTTATCAATGAGATTGTTCTGGTTTCTGCTGTAGGAATTCAATGAGAGATCTGAGACTATTTTCAGCTTTATCCCTACAGACAATAACTATCACATTTTACATATATATCTTTGTGGAACTAAGTGCTATATCTGTATAATAAACTGATTAGAAGAGTACATATTTGAGCCGTAATGTTTAATTTTGTTTGTAACTTCAGAATTTAACTACTCAAGAGTACATAAAATAGGTTTAGATGTGTTATTGTATTTTTTTTCTCATCTACTGGAGAAAATTGTTCTGTGTTTATAAGCTGTTTATTTACCAGGGGTTTGTTTGTTTAAATTTTTTAAAGCAGATTTTAGCCCACAGTGAGAATTTTATGGATAGTATTTATATTCTTCTGTGGCAACAGTCACAGAAAAATATTTTGAGTATCAGTTTCTTGAGTGTCAGGATTTACTGGAAGTTTTATATGCATGCCATCAATAATGCGTAGAACCTGTAAATATTCTGTGTTGCTGACTCATTAAACCATAATAGCAGCTTTGGGAATCAAGATTGCCTGTGCTAGCATGCTTATGTTGCATGTAAATTAAGTCCAGCCTGTAAACATAATTAACATTTTGGGGAGAAAAGTACAGAAGCGTATTTAATGCCTCCAACAAGTGAAATATTTTGTTACAATTTTTTTTCATGTAAAACATAGCGACCCCTCCCCTCCCCGCCCCCCCAAAATTTATTATAGTGGCTGATGAGTTGCATTACAGAACAATATTAGAAATTGAAAATTATTTCCTTCTACTATTAAGTGTTAATAGTATGTGATTTGAATTTTTTGTTTTCTGTTTTGAGTAAAGATAAGGGTGGGGTTTTTTTTTCCTAGACCTAAATGGCATTGTATAAATGTCATTTGTGGACATTTATCCCACAAATAACTTTTGAGATTCCTAAGTATCTAGAAAAGGTAGCTTGAATGTCAAAACTCTTCTTTTTTAGCCATATCCCTGGATATGGTGTTCAAGTGTTGTTCTTTTGATTGCCTGTTTCTTGGAAATTTCATCCTAACTAAAATCTGGGCTATTGCTGACGGACCAACTGTGATGTGCATCTTTCATCTCAAACAGGGTTGCCTCTGGTAATTTTGGAGATTCTGGACAGAACTTTGTTTATTTTACAGAAGAATTTGTGGTATTCTGAGGCAAGGGAGAAAGTAGAGTCAGCTTTGACACATGACAAACACATGTTGTGGAAAAGGAAGAACTCAAAGCACTTTGCACTTGGAAGTTCATTTCCACTAAAATTATCTATGAGAAATTTGGACACAGTTTCCCACCAGGAGGGAAGTTGCAAAAAGTGTCTGATTGATATTAAATTGACATTACTTGTGGATTTAAGCTGATTGTTACAGTTTTGGCCTGTAAAGGGTTTTCTTGTCCATTCAGAGCATTGTTTTTTGCATAGAAATGGCCATGAAAGCAGCTGGCTTTGCTGTGTTGGTCTTTTCTTGTCTCTGCATCATGGGCTGAAAGCAACTGCAGAAATGTTAGATGTGCCCCTCTATCTAGTGACTATGTGGGAACTTCAGATAAGAAAAATCTTGTTTGTTTCGTTCTAAAACATATTTTGAGTCCAAAAGAGCAGAAGCATGATCATTTTCACTTATTTGAAAATGGTACTTTTGGAAGAGCTGTGCAGGTACGTGCTCTGAGGGAACTTGACAAACATTTTGACACAAGTCTCTGCGAAAGAAGAGAGGCTCGTTTCCACCTTTGCTGGTTCCTTTTTAGGAATGACTAAGCCTTGTAAAAATTAGGAGATCTCTTGTTCAGGCTTGCCTGTTTTCAAACTTGGCTCTGGAGAGAAAAACAGTCCTTTTTCAGACAACTTACCTAACCTTCTACCCAAGTGCATTAGTGAAGGCTAGTTTAATTACTTAAGGCTGACTTTATTTCTTCTTGATTAAATTTTATTTTCAAATCTAGAAATCTGTGTTAGGGATTCTTTCAATAATCTATCTGAAGAGGGAGAAGAGCAAAACTTGATGATGCTTTTGGCAGACTTATGCACTTTACAAGTGAAGGAGAAGGGGGAAATGGCATGCGTGAGTCACTTGGATGCAGGGTGTTACCCTTTGTACAGAGTCACAGACACGTTCTGGCTGCAGAGACTTCTTCTTTTACTTTTTTTTATTGGTAACTCTGAATTTACTTTCAAGTTGCATATTTGAAGAAGTGCCATGGTACATCTCCAGCTCTGCCAACTTCATGGGAGAAAAAAGTTTGCTTGCAGAAAAGGAAAGGTTGGAAGTCAACAAAGTTTTACTCCAGGGCTTTATTTTTAGCCTGTTGCAGCTGTCAGAAACCAGAACATGGATCAGATAAGATGAATACAGTGGAAAAAGAAAGTATTAAGTGGGTATTTGTGAAGAATTGGGTCATCTTTGTTTGGAAAGTTTTAAGAGTCAATGTAATCTGTATTACCATTATGCCTATTATTCAGAAAGTTTTATTTTTATTAGTGTCAGTTTGTATGTGTTTTGAAAACTGAGAACTTTCAGAACCACTAATGTCTCTGCAAAATGAATTGTGATTTGTTTATATTGCTTGGCAATAAAAATATTTTTTCCTCTCTTATTTAGCAGCACTTTCACATGAGAAAACTTAAAAAAAAAAAAGAAAGAAAAGAATATGGGAAACCCCACTTTTATTGTAAATATACATATCTAAAATGATCTTTATTAAGGATTTTCTATTTAATGCTGTACAGTCTGATGTTGAGATGGGTCAAAATGGATTGCATTTTAGCTTCTATTTTCTCTATCTTAATAGTGAATCTTTTTTCTGTTTTCCTATCAAGTAGTGTCATCTTGGTGAGCAGTCTTTAAAAATGTCAAGCATAAGTTCCTATGTGAATGGTACCTTCTGCCTACAATAATTAACATAAACTGTCATGTTTAAAACTTTAAATTTTGCAGCCCAGTGGTCTAAGTATTTACAATAATTTACATACATAAATGTATAATATATAAATGTATGCTAAGCCATAATGCACAATCCTACTCCATAGTCCTACTGAAGGCAGCACCAGGCAGGTGAATATGTACTTAGAGTCCTGAAAGCAGATCAGGAGAACTGATGTAGAGACAACTTGCGGGAAAAGAAACAAAACACAAAAAAGCTGAGCAAACTCAGTGGTTGGAAATTACTTCAATATCATTAGCTTCATATGGTGGTGTTTGTTAGTCCAGTTGTGTTGAAGACTTGGTCCACAAACTCAATTGATAAGGCATTTGAAGTATGCCTGGGAATGTAGGTGAAGTGCTCAGCTTCCAGGTGCCCAGTCCTAAAGTGCTTAAGAGATGATCATTCCTTTCATTTTCATGAGCAATGCCAGCTGAGATGCCATCGTGATTGTTTCTTTTTATGGCATTACATGGCTCTTTTGAAACATAGGTGACTTTGCCTTTCAATTTCTCAGGATAGAAGCAACTGGAAAAAAAAATACAAACAAAAATGTAATTCATGAAAGTCAGCAATTAGTGATAATTACCAGCAATAAAATTGGTGACAAGCACAGACTTGTGTTTATTTAGAAAGACCATTCACTGAGCTTCCCAGTTATGGAATTTTTTTTATGGTGGAGTAATAGAGAGTGTTCTGTTGAAATGAACATTAAATCATCATTAGAAACAAAGCTTTAAATTAATGGGTGCATCTGAGAATATAATTTACTTAATAGATTTTTGTAAACTACATAAATAGATTTTATATCTCTAATGCTTCTGAATAGTTTGTTTAAATCGGTAATTACTAAATATAGCTGTTAGCTTATAGCTTACAATAAGATCTGTGTATTAACAGAATAAATGTTGTTAGTGAATGACTAAACACTTATGTATACATACGAAAAGTATATAAAAATAACAAAGTTTCAATTAAAATGTCTTGGCTTTGGGAACAGTTACTGATTTTGAATACATTATTTGAGGAACAAATGTGTACTTATGTCAGTTGCTTACATACTATATTAATTTTATCTGCTGTGTTANTGTGTATTAACAGAATAAATGTTGTTAGTGAATGACTAAACATGTATACATACGAAAAGTATATAAAAATAACAAAGTTTCAATTAAAATGTCTTGGCTTTGGGAACAGTTACTGATTTTGAATACATTTTTTGAGGAACAAATGTGTACTTATCATGTCAGTTGCTTACATACTATATTAATTTTATCTGCTGTGTTATTAAGAGTGGTAGCTAAATGAATTTGTAGAATCATAGAATAGGTTGAGTTGGAAGGGACCTTCAAGATCATCTAGTTCCAATCCCAGAGCCTCACCACCCTCACAGTGAAGAATTTCTTCCTAATACTTAGTGTAAATCTGTCTTCTTTCAGCTTAAAGCCATTTCCACTTGTTCTGTCCCTCCTTGCTCTTGTCAAAAGTCCCTCTCCAGCTTTCTCCTAGGCACTGGAGGTGTGCCTGGAGCTTTCTCTTCTCCAGGCTGAACAGCCTCAACTCTTAGAGCCTCTTCTCACAGAAGAGGTGCTCCAGCCCTCTAATCATATCCATGGCTCTCCTCTGGACCTCCTCCAGCAGGTTTACATAATTCTTAGTATGATGGAGACCCAGAGCTGGATGCAGCACTGCAGATGGGGTCTCATCAGAGCAGAGCAGAGGGGCAGAATCACCTCCCTTGGCCTGTTGGCCACGCTGCTTTGGATGGAGCAGGATGTGGCTGGCCTTCGGGGCTGCAAGTGCACATGGCTGGGTCATGTTGCTCTTCTTGTCAACCAACACCCCCAAGTCCTTCTCCTCAGTGCTGCTCTCAATCCATTCTCCATCCAGCCTGTATTTAGGCCTGGGGTTGTCCCAACCCAGGTGCAGGACCCTCATGAAGTTTATATGGGACCAGTTCTCACACCTGTGAGATCCGTCCGCATGGGATCCCTTCCCACCACTCTCACCCCATTGTAGAAGATTACCAAATTTTCAGGCACAATTTGTCCTTAATGAAGCTGTGTTGGCTGTCACCCGTAACCTCCTTATTTTCCATGTACTTTAGCATAGTTTCCAGGAGGATATGCACTATGATCTTGCTGGGCACAGAGGTGATTCAAACATAACTGCCTGACTGCGAACACGCCAGGTTGTTAGCACGTCTGCTGCTGATTGCAAAATCAAAATTACACAGCAAAAATATGCCCTGATCCTATAGCTAGGATTAAGCATCATTGCTGATTTGGTTGTATTGCACTGGCATTAATAATATGGTTAATAGTCTTGTTGATTTAGGACAGAAAACGTACGTGGGGAAAGCTACGTATGAGCATGCATGTTTTACGGAAGCAGGCTGAGGTTTTCAAAACTGCTCCTTGATTTATTTGTGCCGTCCCTGCCACAACTGTGTGAGCATATACTCCTTTTAAAATAATGAAGTCTTTTACCAATACCTAAACTTCAAAATCAAAAGCAATGTTTGTAGGTTGGTAACCTTTTTTTTCCCCACCTGAAGGCTTTTCTATTGCAAGAGAAGTGTATCCCTTCTGTAAAGGGTGCATAGTAATGTTCCTTTCCCTATGTATACTGTGAAAGGTCCCTGCAGCATAAAAGGATTTGCTCCATCTTCTTCTAATTTATTTAGAAAACCCTACAGAACCTCCACAGTAACTTATCTGCTCATTTCGTAACATCATTTGAAAGGACTCCACAAGCTTTGCAGTCACAGAGTAGGCTAAATCCACATAATTAACTCCTGAAAATTTTTATATGTTTTCCATCTTCTTATTGCATCTCATTTTTGAGGAAGTGGTACCAAATGAAGCTTGGAACATGCTTAATCTTAAATCACCTCAGTCCTCACTAAAGGAATGTGTTGGTGCACTGGCTGCACCAGTTTTCCACTCACTGTGTTGTAAGAGTTTCAACCTATCTAGAATGCAGCATTTTTTTTTCCTGAGTGGGAGCCATAACCTGGAGAAAAGTAAAGCCAGTGCCATTTTGTAAAACTTCGCTTGAGCTCAGCTTGCAGTGACTTCTGTACAATTGTGCCTCTCAGTGTATTCTGTGTTTGATCATGGTTGTAAACTGGGCTTTGTGTGCACAGCTCAGTGGATAACACTGTTAAAAAGAACTAAAGAAACATTTCAAACTTGAGGTAAAAGAGATGAGATGGTGTTTCAGTGCTATTTTTTGGTGGTTTTCCTTTGCCAGCCTCAATGTCACATCACTGCTGGTTTATTTTGTGAAGCTGAAAACTCCCAGGTCACTGGATTTCTAAAACTGCAATTCAGACCTAATTTTTGCTTTAAATCACTTGGGGGTGATTTGAAGTTGATACCTTCATTCATGTAAGTTCAACTTAGTAACACCATCCTGCATCCAGGTGTTAAATTTACCTTTAGCACGTTTATTGTTTTGTGGGCTGTTCCTGAGGACTGTAGGAATAGTCTTGGGGTGAAAGGGATGGAGCAGTAAGGGCACAGCAGCCTCCATATTAAGACCACTTGTGATTTGCTTTCTGTTTGATGTTGTGAGGAAACAGCTGCCCTCTTCCACCATCCTGCATGTGGCTCTGTTGTATATGCATTTTTCTGTATCTGCTCAAGGAACTGTCCAAATCCCAGATAATCTGATGCAATACTCCAAATACAGATACCATTAGTTGAGCAATAAGAGAAATAACCTCGTCAGGAAAAAGTATGTGTTCTTGATCCTTCCCATTACTTTTACACAGTAGTGGCAACATTAGACTGAAAGATGAGACTCTAAATGGTATTGGATGCAAACAATATTTTCTTAAAAATAAAATGAAAAATAAAGATGAGAGGAAACTGCACTGTAAATAGGGTAAATCCAAACTAATAATTCATTTTTCTTGAAAGACATTGTGAATGAGTTATTTATCTGTCACTTGCTACATGAGATGGTAAGCTCTTTTGCAGTTGAGTTTGAATATCCCTAATGAAGACAAAACAGGGTGAGAATCTCAAAACCTTGAAAAGACTGTGAGGAGGGAAGAAAAGGGATCTTACAGTGGTTATGAAGTAAGGCTTCTACTCCACCTTACAATCTTGTTTTGAGTCACACATAAGTCTTCCCCACTGAATGCTACAGTCAATGCTGTACATAGACTTTTGACTTTGAAGTCTGCACTTTTAGTGAATGTATATATTTGTTATTGTCATTATTTCCTGACATTCTTTCTGCTGAATGCATGTTCAGGGTACATCCTAGTGATGTTCTAATGGGAAAAAAATAATACTCCCAGAACATGACTAATGATGATGTAAACTATCAAAAACACTAGCTGTACCTGAAACAACCAGTTCAGTTATTCTGCAGCACAAACAGATGCTTGGTCTCTCTTTGCCTGAGATAACCCTTTGAGATACAGAAGCTGTGCTGAGCCTGGCAATGTCTTTGTGGAGGAACTTGCTTTCTTTTCCTTTGAAGAGAAACTTCTCTGTGGGGTAGGCCAGATCAGAAGCCAGATTATGTGTTTTGGAGAACACAATTACATTATTAGGTTTAACACAAAGTAAGGACTTGATAGAGCTGACTTAATGGAGGGTGTTTGCATCAGATTCATCATTCGCTATCAGGTAATTGTGAAATTGCTGTAAGCCATAACAACAACACTCACCCCCTCCCTCATCCTCCAGTTCGGTTCCTCTCCTTTAAAGTCTCTGGGGTCATGACCCACCTGGAGGCCAAATATGTGGTATCTGGTGTACTGAATGATCTGATTATATTTTTACTAGCAGAGCCTTCAACTCAGTATGCAGTTCTGGCTCCCAAGAGTTATTGAGTCATGATCCACTTTTCAGAGGTGCCTTTTGTTTGGGTTTTTTTTGTTTTGTTTAGGTTTTTTTTGGTTTGTTGGGGGTTTTTTGGTGGCTTTTTTGGTGGTTTTTTTTTTTTTGTTTTTTTTTGGTTTTGGTTTTTTTTTAATGTAAAGAAGCATAGTCACCTTTTTTTCTGCTTAAAAGTGGTTAGTGTTTACTGTACTTACGCACTGCTGGACCTGGGCTCTGGTTTTTCTCAAACATCCCATGTCATGTTTCTGCACAGATCTTTTGAAACCTGGGTGACCACATGGAACAAGATTATTTGCTTGAATTGACAAGGCCTTTTTGTAAGTTCAGCTTCTGGGTTTGAAAGAGTGATTAGAATTTCCCTGAGTTCTTCACCACACAGTGAACTGATGCAGTGTTAAAATCAATTCTCTTTGAAATTTTGCTTTTGTTATTTCCATTTCTTTCTGCTTTGATAGAAGTTCATGGTAATTGTAGTTTTGCTTTCCACAATGAATGCCCATATCAAATGTTTTATTTAAATCTATGGCAGCAATCCTCCTTTATCTGTGGTCAGGTTAGAGGAATTTCACAATTTCCTTGTTCATGTGTCTTTGTAAGGAGACAGATTGAAATGTGAGGGCTGCCTTCCAGCTCTGTTTTAAGGCAGATCTCACTCCAGCAAATCTCATGGTTAATCCTCTAGTTCAGTGATGGGCCACTGCAAGGAAGACTTGAAGTGGGTTTAGGAAATTTGCTTTGAAGAAGCACAGCAGCAATGGAGATGTGATGGGTGGTGCTTTAGTATCTGAATCTTTTCAGAGAAGAACGCTGAAAGTGATAGAGCCTGGAGGTGAGGGTGATCTAAATTGTAGGAAACTCCCCTGTTATTTCATGTTTTCTTTCAGATTTAATTTTGAAATTATTCAATTCTTATAATGTCTTCTAATCCCCCTAGTAAGTTCTAAGGAAATTAAATAAAATTTGTCTGTGTGCAGTGAGAAAGTTGTTGAGGTAGAGGGGAAGCCTTAGGACTGTTGCCAAATTGAACCTCCTTCCTTGGTAGGATGGTGGAGAAGGAAAAAGTATAGCAGCTAAATACACATACACTTTGCACATACTAACATTCTGTAGAGTTCAAAACAGACCTCAAAATGTTGCCAAGTAGGCAACTTAAGAATTACACTGGTATCCATCCAGTGATGCAGGCAAAAGGAAAGGTGAGGGCTGGAATACTGAATTAGAAATGTGCAGATTGCTCATTGCTGGGAATCCAACCAGCTCTGTGCTGAGTTAGCTACAATTAGTGTGCAGGTAGATATGGAAATGATTAAATAATCATTTACCCTCTCATCAAACCTCCTGCCCATTGGAAACCTCTCGGTGCATGCAGGTGAGGCTCCAGCAGAGTTCCATGCCATGTTGCTGGGTGTGGAACAATGGACACAAGAGTGAGCCCTGATGTGCCAGAGTTGGCAGCATAAAAACATGTTTGTAAGATCAGGGAGGAGCTCCTGAGTCAAGTCCAGCTCTGTCTTCTCAGTCACTGTGTCAGATCAGCTCAGATGAACTCAGCAATGGAATGTCTTTGCCACATCCTCCCGAGCTCACTGATGCATCAGATTGGCAGAATTTAAGAAAACCTTGTCTTAATTTCACTACAGGAAGCAAAAGGGGTTTGTTTGTTTTATTTTTACCAAATGACCTCATATATGAATGTTGGATAGACACATTATTTGGGTAGGTTTTCTAACAATGAGCATTAATTATGTTAAATCATTGGCTTTATTTAAATGCAGATATGGGAGATACATGTCTTAATAAGAGAAATGTTCTTTGGGTTTTGTGTTTTGTTGGGTTTTTTTCGTTTGTTTGTTTTTGGTTTTTTTGTTGTTTTTGTTGTTGTTGGTGGGGGTTTTTTTGTTGTTTTTGTTGTTGTTGGTGGGGGTTTTTTTGTTGTTTTTGTTGTTGTTGGTGGGGGTTTTTTTGTTGTTTTTGTTGTTGTTGGTGGGGGTTTTTTTGTTGTTTTTGTTGTTGTTGGTGGGGGTTTTTTTGTTGTTTTTGTTGTTGTTGGTGGGGGTTTTTTTGTTGTTTTGGGGTTTTTTTTTGTGGGGGTTTTTTTTTTGGTGGGTTTTTTTTTTTTTTGGCCTCCCTTTAAATTCCATCAGTTTATTTTTCCTCCAGGCTCTGCTGCCTCCCCAAGCCCCCTCAGCACACTGAAGTCCATTTAAAGCACGTTCTCCTGTCTCTGCCGCTGCTGAGGTGTGCTCCCATTTACACTGTGAGGAGGAAAATGACCCATTTCCTCATTGCACCAGGCATTTAGAGGTAGAATCAAGTGCAAAAGCACTAAGGAGTTACTCGCTTGAGTTGGTGCTCCTGGCTTTCGGGGAGGCTGGATCAAGCACAGCCTAGACCAGGCAGTCGCTCACTGCTGGAGGGTCTTGCTACCTCCTCTCCCCTGCAGAAGGAAAAGCCCCTGCTCTCCCCTCCCCGGCTCTATTGAACTCCAAATGAGGCCCAGCTGCCCTAATGGCCTCAGGCACTGTTAGGAAATCAGCTGCCCCTTGCTGTTCTCCAGGGCTCCCAGCTTCCTCAGCCGCAGCCCAGCAGGACCCGCGGACACCGTGCCCCGACACCTCTGCCTGCCCCATCT
>VZRH01008438.1:409206-486413 GCA_013397555.1 Urocynchramus pylzowi | reverse complement strand
GACACCTCGGCCTGCCCCATCTTGCACAGGCACATTCCCGGCCCGGCCCGGCACGGCCCGCAAGGCCCGGGCCGGCATGGCACGGCCCGGCATGGCACGGCTCGCACGGCACGGCCCGCAAGGCCCGGCCCGGCCCGGCCCGGCAAGGCACGGCCCACACGGCACGCCACGCCACGCCACGCCTTCCTCCTGCTCTGCTCCCCCGCTGCAGGCACCAGAGCTCGCAGAAGCTGTGCTTCCTGCGCTTCTCTTTACTTGGCATTTCCACCAACAATCTTGTTTTCCCTTGGCAAGCTAGAAACGTCCTCTGGTGACATTAACCATTAACCACTTCTCTGGTAAATCTGTGACAATCTCCATCCACAGGCAATCTCCATCCTTGTGTAGATGCCAGGGAACCAAATCAAGTTGCCAGCGTTTTTGCTCTGTGTGTGTGCTATGCTTTATTAATAGCTTCCCATCAAAATTAAAATAGTTGTTATAGATTTTAGACAACAGGTAGGCTGTGGAAAACATGGAGAATGAGCAGACTTCACGCAGATGTTGTGCTGTGGGAATTGCAAATTTTCTGATTCATAAAGGTTGATTAATTTTCATTATGGTGTTTTAACTAAAGTCTTTTAATTTGAATACATTCCTGAAATCTTACCTTAAGCACATCATAACTGACAGAAATAGCACAGAAATTAAATTTTATTGCATGAAATTTAATAATAGTCTTTTGGTGGGTTACTTATATTTATGGACGTATCATCACTGATTTCAGTAAAATAAGTATTTCAGTCACTTAGCTGATTTCCATCAGTTCTCTTTTTCAAAGGCACCTGACAGGCTTTAGCTTACTGCAGCCTTAATACTGCTTCAGTGTAGTTTTTTTCTCTAACACACTTTGTAATTGTGCGTTTGTACACAGTCCCTACCATTTCCAAATTTAATGAAAACATATAGAAGGGAAAAGAGTATCTTTTTATCTTAGGTATTTCACTGCTGAGATAGCAGAATGTGTCAGGTTAAGAAATGGTTTTTTATCTGGTATTGTCTCTCGTTGGGGTAGAGAAGTGTAGTTGCCACAAAAGTTATTTAAAGCCAGTCTAAATCAGAGATGGAGAATTATTTTCCCAAAGCTGCATAAAGTCTCTGAACAGGGAACTGACCCTCTCTCCCGTGTGAGAGGTGAATAATTTGATTTGTTTCACACCTGTGTATCCAGTAGTGTAGTAATAATTAGCTCTTAGGTATTTGTCTACACCAGCAGACCTCAAAGGCTGCTGGAAGTGGCTGTCGTGATTATTGCCCTTTTACAGGTGGCCCTGAGGACCTTGAGCAACCCAGTGATAAAGCAGGAGTGGAACTGTAGGTTTTCAAAATGCCAACTTAATCTTCTTGGCAAAGGTCTCTTCCTGTTTGTAGGGCTAGGTGACATCCAGTGAGGGGAAGTGCAAAGATAATGTTATAAGGTTGTATACTTTTCTGTGTGTTGGTTTAACTGGGGAAAACTTTTCTCTGTTGTAATAAATTTCTCTGAAAGTTCAGTCTTGCGTTGTGAATGTTGGAAAATTTTAGACTGCTGTTTCTTTGGAACAAATGTCATTTGATACAATGATCTAGCAAAGTGGAAAATTTTATATTTCAGTGAGTCTCCCTTAGTTCATTTTAAAACCTTCCATGGCCACCCTGTTACTAAATGTTTTAATTTGAGTGTCTGTATCCCAGTGCTGGGTGCACACAAATATAACAGTTGTTGAGCTGGGTGATGCCATCCAAAGAAAAGAAATAGTCTACAGGTCTGTTTGTGCTTGAATATTTAATTAAGTTCCTAAGTTCGTCGTCAATATAAACAGAAATATTAATTCTTACAGCAGATATTTAAATTATTGTTATCACTGTGTGAGTGTAAAGCATAACTTCAAATAAAGACATTTCACTGCATTTGCTGCATGTGGTTTAGAAGTTACTTATCTCTCTCTATTTTTATGTATATCTCTTGTTATAATTAGATCCTTTGATAGGTCAGACTGCATGTAAATTGCAGTATTACATAGAAGACTGGAGGTGAAGAGATTCTGAAAAGACAGAGAAACTGACCTTCCATGTCATCTCAGTTAATATGAGCAAGAGCAAACATTCAAGTTATTGGATGTCTTTGTGTAAAGTTTTTCTCCAAATAATGGCATACTGACAAGTGAAAAATCATGTAAACACACTCTTTGGCAAAAACCGATGAAGCCCAACCTGATTTTTGAATTTATTTTTTTTTTATGTACCCTTCCATATTCTACCCTGAATATCCTAAAAAACCCCAAATAATAATGATTTTATCTATTCTCCATTAATTTTTTTATACCAGGCAGGTTCTTGAGAATGTTGAGAGGCCATGTAAGACACAGAGCAGTGTGTTGGAGATGTGCTAAAAGCTTAGTGGAATAGAAGGATGCAGTGTGCTGGGCTGAGAGAGGAACATGAACGTGTAGTGCTACTTAGAGATGTTGTTTGCACAGCATATTTCCTTGCTAACTTTATATCACTGTCATGGATGATAGTAAGACCTCTGTCTTCATTTGTAAATTCTCTGTGCATGGATGTTCCCATCCCCTTATCAGCTCTTTCCTTTGTGTTTTTAGACCATGGGGAATTCATATGCAGGGCAACTAAAATCTGCCCGTTTCGAAGAAGCTCTTCATAACTCCATAGAAGCTTCTCTGAGATGTAGCAGCGTTGTCCCACGGCCAATCTTCTCCCAGCTGTACCTGGATCCTGACCAGCCTCCTTTCTTGCCGGAAGGTAACCATGAAAGTATGGCACGTTTCAGTTGTTTTTCTGTGTGTGAAAAGGGTGGGGTGTGTTTCATTAAAACCAACAAACAAACAAACATACAAAAAACCCAGAAACTGTACAGCAGTTCATTGTGTGACAAAATCTGAATCTTGGGCATCATTAAGGGGAAAGAATAGCATGATGGTTATTTTAAAAGGAGATAGATGTTGTATTAAAGGGAGATACTATTGAAAAGCTTAATTTTTTTAGGTTATTTTTATTTTTACTATATTTTATTATTTTTTCTATTTTTATTCTTCAGATGTGAAGCCAAAGGTAGAAGAGTTGGATAAAGAGTTAGTACATCGCTATTCACAAAATGGAAACCTGGACTTTTCTACCAACCAAACTGTTAATGAAATGGAAGATGAAGAAGAGGATGAAGACATGTCAGATTCAAGTAGTCCACCAATCCCATACTCGCAAAAACCTGCCCCGGAAGGGTCTTGCACTACTGATGGTTGGTATCCTTTTTTTGACTGTATGACCTCCACACCTGATTCTAGTGATAATGTGCACTCTCTACAGTTACAAATTCTTGAGCTAGAAAGTCTGAAAATACAGTTTATAGTCAAAGCCATAGATGTGACAAAATACAGATTAGAAGGACTTGCTTGAGAACCTTAAATTTAATGTATCATTTGAAAGCAGTGTCAAGGACTGGCTGTGGCACATCATTAGTTTCTGAAAGCCCTTTTTTGTCTGTGGTTTTCATTGATTCAGTGTCCTCAAAGAGGTTACCTGAGTTGGCTGTATGAGGTGTACCTGAGTTGGTTACCTCAGTATGGCTGATTCTCAATCTATCCCAAAATGATTCTTGGAAAACTGGCAAAACTGGATTTAGTTGCTTCCATGGGTAGAAGGAAGAATTTGGAGAAAGAAAATGGGGAGGACACTTAGTGTACTTTCTGCTGCTGAGGTGATAAGAAGGTTGGTAGTGGAAGCTTTTCTGTTTTGTCTTCCCCATGTCCCTGCTGGCCATTGCTTCCTTGCCCTGAGCTGTCCTGATTTGTTGTTGCTCAAGATGAGCAAAATCATTGACCATACTATATTGTTTGGGTTTAAATGTGTTAAAGAAAGAACCAGGTAATTATGCACATACTTACTTGGCCTAGGATAAATTGATGTGATTGGTTCATCTTATCCCAAAATTGTTCTATTCTGAAGGTTTAACTTCCTCAAAAAAAGAAGATCTACTCATAGTTATTAGATGTGCTTGTTGTTAAAACATCTCCCTGCTGACTTCAGACACCTGAAAACAAGAACCATTCCCACCAGGTCCAAATGCCCTTTTTGACATTTTATTCAATATCCCCCTGAATCATGGAATTCCTTGTGCACAGTTCATCAAAAGCTGTAATTTGTAAAATGGTTTTGCACCTTACTGAAGTATCTGGTTAAATGAAGCAATAGAAGTAAGGACCAATCGCTGGTAATTCTTTAACATTTCTGAGGGGTGGGCATTAGTGGCATGTGTTGTCATCTATGCCTTTTCCACTTCCAAATGCAGCTCCCAGGAGCGTGTTTGCCCTCTGTAGCAGTGTACTGCCCCTTCCCTGTAGCTCAAAGAACAGAAGGGCTGGCTGGCTACTGTGAAAAGATGGGGAATATTGTTGGGAGAAATTGTTATTCACACAGAAATGTGGTTTTCTGTTCTCTGAAGGCTTGTAAATTTGGAGGAGGAGGGAAGGAGAAAGTATAAAATTATGTATTCCTAGGAAAGTGTTCTCAGTTGAGGCCAAGTATCAATAAAGTCTGCAAAATCTCCTGTGGAGAGCAAGAGCAGTACCTTTTTCACTTCACATATTATATGTATGTAATGTTAAACTTTGTATGTCCTGGGAAAAAATTGCTTTTCTGGAGCAGTTTTGTGTTTTGATTTTTATCTATGGGGCTTTTATGATCAAAACACTCTAGAAGAAAATTTCATGTGTTACATCTGCGGAATTTTTGGGCTCTTCATTACTCATTTTTAAGTTTACCATTCTGAGTTTACACAATCTGCTTTACTTTTAGATGTTCTCAAGGAACCAATTTAAGAAAGCAGTGTTTTTATAGCTGGAAAAGGAAAGGAAAACAGATTTTTTTCCAAATACTTCTGGTGATCTGTTAGGACAGTTTTACATAATTGTTTAAAATGCCATGGTTCCCAAACATTCACACTGCAGACCATATCTCAACAAGATATTAATCTGGTAGCTGTCTTTCATCTCATGAGTATGCCTTCCAGAGATATAAGACAGGATCACTGCCATTGTTTGCATCCCTTATCTTACTTATTTAATTGCAAAGGTAAATAACATTATGAAGATGTTAAACAATACTGATAGACCATTTGAACTCGCTGTATTTGGATACTTTAAACTAAGCATGCATTCAATTGCTTATCCAAGAGCAAAATATTGGTACCAGAACCTGCAGTTCATAGCTCTGCTTGCTGTAAAACCTGTTTCCCGCCTTTCGGATCAGGTGGGATGAAATCTTTTTCCATTTAAGGTATTTGTGTTGTTTGCTTTTCCTGAATTCAGGATGTGTGCCATAATCATATTATTATTTTCTGTGGTGACTTGTTCTTTTATTCATGTGCATTTGTCAGTCACATGGGTGCAGAAAGTACATCTTAATGCCTTTAGTTGTCAGCTAAAAAAATAAATGCCTCACAAGTGAGTTTGTTGGAGGTTCTTTCTCAGCTAGTATTAGATGTCTTAACTCTCTTCTTAGCCCATTGGAAAGAGCAACTGTATTTGCCACTGAGCCTTGCTATTAGTCATGAAAGTAATTCACTTATTTTCAGGGGCTTTGGGGGTTTGTTTTTATTTTTTTTCCTGCTCAACACAAATTTTTGTAACTAAAGCTTCCATGAAAATAGGGTTTCAAGAAAAATAATTTATTTGTTTTCATGTGGGTACCTCAATTAACCATCGAAATTCTTGCATTATCAAGAAGCTGTTCTGAACAGTTTGCTTGCTGGAGCTTTAAAAGAGGCTGCTTCTAATTTGTGGAATACCATTCTATGCATGCTGTGGGAAGCACAATAGTATCACCTTTCTTTTGTTAGCAAATCCTCAATTTACCTGGTGCTTAAAGAAGGGCCAAGGTAGTTTCAGAAGCAATTAGGTAAGCAGGTACTTAACACCTGATCAGTTACTGTGAGGTTACAATAGCGAGTGACAGTGACTCCTAATTCATATGTAATTCCTGGAAGCTAATTCCTTATGCAAATAGCCCATTTATTACAGTGCAGCAAGGGGCTGGTACCCCTCATGGAAACTACTTATTCTTACAGTGGGGAAAGGGAAGACCGATAAAAATTTCATTTTTCAGAAGATTCTAGCACTTGTAGTCGTTGACAGCTGTAGGGATACATTTCCAGGAAGATGGGACTAGGTTACTTTAAATAAAGTGATGTTGGAGAATGCAAATGTGCTTCTCAGAAGCAAAAACTAGGGAATTTTCTTTCAAAGAAATACAAATGTCTGTAAAAGGTGTTAATATTTTAATTTTTTGATGACTGCTCCTGGTATTTGCAAATCTTTAATCGAAAGATAAGTGCCTGTTCCTTGTTTGAAACAAAGCTGAGATACCGTGAGAACATGTTGTTTGGTTGGTTTTTTTAGTAGTTCAGCAGTTCAGCTTTGGACTTTGGCTTTTTATAATTACACGTCGATAAAAGATTTCACAAAGAAAATCTGTTTTGGTTTACTGACTTGTGTTTTCTTCTCTTTGTACTTAGATTTTCATAAAAGGTACACAAGTGAATTAAAGTGCCATTCGTTCTTCTTTAGAGGAAATGTTTTACTGCTGTTCGACATAGAAATGTAGGTGCCAGCACAGTTATAAATGAATAGCTATAAAATGTAAATGGATTTAAAATATTCTAAGTCTTAGACATTGACAGCACAAGTTCATCTAGTACTGAGACATTATATCTTGTCTTTCCTAATGTGGAAATTATTATTTCTAACAGATGATTAATTACCAGTGCAAAAATCATGCAAAACAGAAAAGAAAATAAGGTTGGGGTCTCTGTGGTGCTTGCTAGTTAGAAAAAGACAATGTAACAGGGAGAGGGTTAATCCCCCCTTCATCTCCCCACAGTCAGTTAGTTGCTTCCAAATCAATGTGGTTTGGGTGGAATTTCCTCATTCAGTTTCAAAAAGCAGCAGAAACTTAAAAGAGTTTCTTTCAGCCCTAAAAGTCAAGGGAAAGAAGGATAATGAAGGGCTCTTGAAGTATACCATCTGCATGTCTTTGAAGGAAAATTCAAACCTTTTACTGCACAGGAGCAGAGTTGCATCCTCTCCATATCTCCCGGTGGAAGTAAGTCCCGGTTGTACCTGGCCAAGCCCTCCCAGCTTCTCCTGTGGCAGCTGTTCCATGAGCAAGAGAAGAATTCATGGAGGCTCTGAGGGTCTGTCTGTGCTGCCTCTCTCCCTGCCCTCCCATCGGGATCCCTTTCCCTCTGCAGAAGGGGAGCCAGAGGAAACCATTTGGTGTCAGCCCTGTTTATTATCTCACCACCTCAGAAAACGAGGCTTTGGTAGTCGCCTGTGAGCTCTGAGCTGGTGGCTGCTTTCTGCCGTTTCTGGTGGAGGGGTAGAGATTATAAAGGTAGTGAATTTCAGCAAGATTTGTGAAGTTCAGGAGCTGGTTGGATGACATCGGTGCCCCCAAACTTTAGTACCCTGGGGCAGCCAAGTAATTATAGCTCTCTCTCGCTGAACATCAGAGAGGCATGTGCTGGTCAGCCAGTCTGCACCTGCATACCTCTCTGATCCAGAGATGTCGCCAGCCAAAGCAGAGGAGGATGCCAAAGGAGATTGTGAAAGGAGGGAGAAGGGGGAGCGTGCAAGGGGTCTGGGAGCACTGGCTAAGTAAGAGATAGTACTGGGGGTAAATCCTAGGTATTGTTTGCAGATTCGGTAGGATTTCTACAGTCCAGTCCTACATACCCTAAATAGTGAGAAATAATAAGTATATTAAGATCTGCAGCCTCTCAGCTACGAATCTGCTGTTTCCATGATAGCAGGCTGTTACTGAATTGTGCTTGTGAACTTGTGAAGGTGTTTTTTCTTAGGGCTCTCCTGTAGCTTCTCCCTTGGGGACTGATGCAGAATGGTGACACACAGCTGCACAAAGCATAGCTGAAGTTGTTTTGCTTGTAGCCCGGGTAAAGCTGAGTCTTTTCTTTCACCTGGGACATCATGGAGCGCTGCTTCACTTCACTGGGACGTCAAAACCCTCAAGCACTCCAAGGGGCTCAAAGCTGCTCATGTGATGTTCACCCTTCTCAAAGTTGTGTGCTCCTTCAGGGAGGAAGTCTGTATTGACACACTGACCACCTGGCTTGTGCTAGTATTGCTGTTGCTAGCAATTCTTTCAAAAGGCTCCTGTTGGGCACCATTTGTGCTTCTGGGCATTTCTGGAACATTTTTAGGTAGAGACTGGGCTAGAATCTAATTGTGTAAAAGCACAGGTTTAAATCTGTGTTGAAATCTTACTGCACTTGCTGTTTCATAATCCTTATCTACAGCTTTCCTGTTTGCCCACATTGTCAGCAGTGGGTAATTTTTCTGTTTTAAATCTAGATGTAAAGTGGTCTTTTCTAAGCATGTCAACTACTCAGATTTCACTGAATGTCTAAATATTTAAGGTCAGTTTTGAAAATTCTGGATTTAATACCCAAGTGACATAAACATTTTGCATGTAAGGGACTTTTCCCCTGGGTTTATCTGGGACTCTTTCTTTCTAAATTACATCAAAAAGTCTAGATAATACTTAGCCTGGTACCTGGCTTTCTATTTGACTATGATCAATATGTTTTTAGAGAAGAGAACATGCCTTAAGAAGAATTTAACAGATTAAAATCAAATGGCACCTAATCAGAAAAGAACTAATTGTACTTTAAATATGCAGATTTAATACCTCTCTCCTAAAACATATGTAAGTTTTTATTAGTAAGTTGTTGATATAATCCACTGATTCATACATGAAAACTTCAGGTGCTTCATTTCAATTCATTGCCTGGAAAAAGGTGTGTGTGAGGGGTGAATCCAAGCTAGCTTTCCATGAGCTGCTGCTAGAACTGAGCTGATTGAAGAACTTAAGAAACCATTCAGCCAAGAACTGGTTTAGCAGACTGTGAGTGTAGGCACAAGACTGAACCTGTATTGGTCCCTGTTTTCAGCAAGCTGCCACTTGTGAGGAAATTCATGCAAGCTGATTCTGTGCATTCCACTTTGTACATGTTCTGTGCCTGCTACAATTCTGAGATAAAACCAAAACCCATTAACTTCCATAATTTTTGCTGAAGTTGCTATAGGTTTTGGCCCAGGAGCTAAGAGCACAGACATACGTTATCAGTAATGGCTGAGGTGGCTTTTGGTTAAGCTGTGATCACATCGTGTTACCAGATGCTTACACAAGGTCTTTCTCCAGGATTTTTTTTGTTCCTTAAATTTCTGTGACAATAAATAATATTTACATGAATAATATTTTAAATCAAGTGTAAGTAATAGGTATTAATAGCTATTGCAGTAATTTCAAATTTAACAGTAATCTTGATTCTTGTGATTGTGATTTTCTTTATTTATTGTTTATTTAGCCTGGGCACTGCTCCAGGTTACCTTGCTTTGCTTTTTGTGTGACCCAGCCTGCTACCTGCTCACTGCAGGGCACAAAACAGCAGAAACTCTCTCAGGTCCTCATTTTTGTCCACTTCTGCTGCACTTCTACATTGATTAGAAGCCCAAGAGGCAATATTATGTCCTTATTTTTTGGGCATATGTGTATTTGAGTGGACAAAAAACTTAACTAGGGACTTGAAAGCCATGCAGCCCACTGAGACTTCAAGAGACTCAACTGGAGACGTAGTGAAAACATGATTCACGTTTCTAAAACTAGTGAATTATTTATTTGCTGGAATTTCTAAAATGTGTAGAGAATTTAAAAATTAGATATCTAATTATTTTAATGCAATAAAATAATTTTTAGCAGCCACTACTAAACTTCAGTCATCAATTTTTATCATTCTTTTGTATTACTTAATGGTGTTTATGTATCAATGCTAGCCTTCTACAAGCAACAAAGACAAAATAGTTTCTCTTGAAAAAAACTGTAAACTAAAGTTTGGCAAAGAAAAAATAATCTTTGGTATGTTTTAAGAGCTGTTTTCTGTTATTAAATCACAAGCTTATCCTCTTATTTTGATTGGTTTTGAAAAATTTGGTTTCGGAGCCATTTGATGTCTAATGTTTGGACACTTAAATTTCTTTTGTGCCTGTATATGCTCAGCATATTTAAAATAATGAAACTCTCAGCAAGTGGTTGTGATGAGATGCTATCTCAATTTCCTCTATTTCCCTTAAAAAGGATTTATTAAAACTCCAGTTACAGCATCAAGTTGTGAAGCCTGTTTGCTTTTGTAACTGCTAAAACAAAGAGAATTAAATGAATTCTTCTGAAGAGTAATCATTTGTTTTCCTTTGTTTTGTAGGTTTTTGTCAAGCAGGCAAGGATTTACGGTTAGTATCTCTGTGCATGGAGCAAATTGATATCCCAGCAGGCTTCCTGTTAGTAGGAGCCAAATCTCCCAACCTTCCTGAGCACATTCTAGTCTGCGCTGTTGACAAGAGGTTTTTGCCTGATGATCATGGAAAAAATGCACTTTTAGGTAAGAGATCTTTTTTCCTTTGTGCCATAATAACTCAGAGAAAAAAAAGCCAGTTGAAAATTATCTAATGTCATTTCAGCTAATAACCTTCTATTAGAAATATGTTGAGGAGAGGACTGACTTCATTAAATCGAATCTGTAGATGAACCTGCCTTAAAAGCCCATTTTAAAACAAGTCCCTGATTCCACAGTTAATCACAATTGAATCTCCTAGATTTCTGTGTGGGCAGAAGTCAATTGCAGCCCTGGTATTCTGAATGTGAGCTATCCATATATGCTTTATCTCAGCTGGAGCTTGCAGCATTTTCATTTAAGAAGAAATATGCTTATGCAAGTACTGAAAATGAACTATATATATATATATATATATTTTTTTATTTTTTTTTTTAGTAAGGGATGATTTCTGTCCTTGGCTTCACCAGGATCATTGTTCTCAGTAGAAGTTCTGGGAGCAGTTTTTTTCCCAAAACCCAATACACAGGGCCACCCCACCCCACCTTTCCCAATTATGTCATAATCTGTAACATTTATGAAGTTTAAAATTTTAGTATAACAGTGCCTCTTGGTAATTGAAGACAGGCCTATGTGCACCTAGATTTCCTGCCTGGGTCATAACTGGTGCACATTTTAACAAGCTAGTAGAAGTGATTTAATGTATTTTGGTTCCTTTAGCCTGTTTTGAATTTACTCTCTCATTTCTCCCTCCAGTCATTGTTCTGCCTAGGATATATTCAAAAAGACTTTTCAACAGGAAAGAAATTACAACAAAGGATAAATACCCTGATTTAACTGCATTGCTCAAATTCTGGTCCAGACCACTAATATTTTGTGTAACTGTTGGAAACAGCTTTGTTCTGTGCTTTAAAGTTACCTCTTTATTAGATCCATTTGATAAATCCATACTCAGTAAACCTCTGAGCCTAAGGCAGAAATGCCCCTGGCCTGAGTTAGATAGAGGCTGTGGTGTGATGTGCCCTCACTGGGTATGACTGGGGATTTGGGATAACAGGGTACACTTCAGGATTCAGAGGAGCCTCTCCCTTGCTAAGCAGGGGGAGTGTCAGGAGTTGACCAATAAGAACTGATAGGCAGATGGTGTTTAACCTGATTAAATGTGGTACTGCTTGTCTTTGTTGGTAAGCCTTCCCCCCATCCCAGCTTTGTTTCCATCCATCATCTCTGGTCTCGTTTGTTAATGAGCCTGGTGACTCATACCTGGCATTGCTGATGTATTGAAGTGCCTCAAGGCTTCTGTAACTGGCACCTGTGAGCAAAGAACTGACTCAGTAGCTCTGAGAGACCTTGGTTACACTTTCTGAAAACTATGGAGATGCACCAGTAGATCCTGTGGGCTGCAAGGGAGTGAAGAAAGAATGATTCAGTCCCAGGAAAAACAGGATGAAGAAATTTGCATCTTGGCATCCTCGTTCAGCTGATAATGAGGTGCAGTAAGGCTAAAGACAATGGCCTAATTATTAAGACTTTTATGGATAAGGCATTTTGTGAAAAACACTGAATATCTTTGTCATAAACCTATTAATTTGAATGACAGGTGAGTGTAGGATCCAGCATCCTCCAAGATGTTTGTCATTGTGGAAAATAACGATAGTAGCAAGAACAAAAAATTTATTCTCTTACAGATCTTGAACTGATTAGTAAATGGAAAAAAACCCAAACAAACAAAAATAAAGCATGTCCACCATTACCATTTACCATTTCTAGGTATTAATCTGCTAGCACTTTTATAAATCATTATTGATATTCCACAGAAAATCTGTTTCATTAAGCGTTGAAAGCAATTCAGAGATAAGTGGCAGGACAAGTAAAACAACAGGGCTTAATTGTTCAGCATTAGATAATAGAGGTCTGATTCAAACAACAAAGATTTTAAGGCAGACCCATTTCAGAGCATACCCTGTGCATTGTTCTATGAAATGTTAGACTGGTGTCATCATTATGCCAGATTCCCATTAACATAGCTGTGAACAGCACTGGAAATCAGGGCTGCTTATAATTCTTACTCAGGATTGTATCTTCCAGACCTCAACTCAAAATTTAACCCCTTTCTGTGAAATCGTGTTGGCAACGTTGCAGAAAAACAGCCTTTGTCCTTAAATTTGTTACTTTCTTGAGAAGCTGTAGGTTTTTTAAACTATTTTGAAGTGCTCCTAGCTTTGGCCATGCAAATCTTGACATCAAGTGATTGCTTTCAAGGTTGTAATAAGATGTAAGGTTCAGCTTACTTGGAAAGTATTTTGTGTAAGAAGCCTCAGGGAAAATTTATTTGATGTTATTTTTAGTCATATGAAATTGCTCTGATGGATAAGCCACTGTTTTGAGAGAGATGTCTGCAGTTTGGAGCCCATGGTTTTTGTAAAAGAGAAAAACCAGCTTTTTTTTTTTTTTTTTTTTTTTTTTTTTTTTTTTTTTTTTTTTTTTTTCCCCCCTCATGGAAATTTCCTAGTGTGGCAACATAGTTCTCCCCCTGTCAAGTAGTTATTCTCTGCACTGTATAGAGTGGAAAAGTGGTGGTAGGATTTTGGCATGAGTCAGTATTCCCCAAAGAGATGTAGGAGTTTCAGAAGAGCTAGGACTGACACATGTGTGCTGTGTCCACAGAAGCTGGCTGGCTGGAGGCCTCCAGTCCCCTGGAATTGGGTGTGCAGGTAGGTTTAGATGGCCTTATTCCTAGCAGACAGTACAAGACATTTAATCTGTTTATGTATCTTCTGCTTCGTTCTTCCAGGATTTTCTGGGAATTGTATAGGCTGTGGAGAAAGAGGATTTCGGTACTTCACAGAGTTTTCCAATCATATCAACCTGAAATTAACCACTCAGCCAAAGAAGCAGAAGCACTTAAAGTACTACCTAGTAAGAAGCTCCCAAGGTGTACTGTCAAAGGGACCCCTTATTTGCTGGAAAGGTAATAAAGGTGCCCATTCAATTTTAGGGGTGTTTTATGCTGTTAGGGGTGATGTTGAATGAAAAATTGAATGTTGTTGTTGAAAATGTATGCATTCAAAAGCAACTGCTTGAAGGGAGAATTCTCACTGATTTCATTGAAGTTTGGATTTTGCCAAAGAAGTTAAAGTCTTAATAATAACCCTGTGATTGTAAACACTCTTCTTTCATCTCCCCATACTTTGGTGGCAGCCCTAGATCTTCCCATCTTAGAGTGTGCAGTCATCTTGGTAGAAGAAAAAAGGCTACTCAGTCTGATGATTCTGTTATGTGCCCGAAGCAAGGTGACTCACAGCCAGGGCTGCAGCATTGGCTTTCCACTGATATTCATCTTTGCAGGTGCAGTCCAATCTGTCTCATGCCTGGGGATTGCTAGCCTGCTGTAAGGTTAAGAAAATTCAGGCCATTGATCTCAGGGGAAGAAAAGACTTGGATGCTCCTGCCATTTGCAGTGTTTTACACTTGGTCTTACCTTCTACCAGAGCAGCCTGTGTGATACATTTGCTACAAGAGGGTACGTTTGTGACCCCAAGGCAAGGTAGCCATGGGGTCTCCTATTGGAAGATGCAGGTTTTTGGAGCTAGAACCATGCAAAGACTCAAGGAAAGAGTGGTTTACCCACTCACTGTCTGCCGAGTTGGTTTACATGCAGATTACCTGACCTTTTCATCTGTGGTCTCACTCAGTGAAGACAGAGTGCAGTCTGGTCCCTGTTGTTCCAAAAAGTTGATGTGAGGAGAGGGGGAGCTCTGCAGGAGAACTGACAGACATCTGAGGAGTCACATCCTCATGTGAATAGCAGCATGACACCAGAAAGAGATGGTTATCACCGAGCTGTATGAGTGATTATAGTTTGTATCAGTTAGTGGTTCAAAAGGATCCTGGCTTCAGCTGCTTTTCTCTGTTACAAGGATAATTAACTACTGCTTTAGAGTGCATGTGGCTTTTCAACAGCATTTTTCACAAAACTGACACAGATATTTAATTTGGTAGTGAAATTCCAAATATAGACAAAGTAAAAAGTATTTAATTTGGTAGTGAAATTCCAAATATAGACAAAGTAAGCCTTATGGAATCTTTTTTCTGAAAGTCCTTCCTGATGCTCATGAAGTTGGAGTTGGTGTGTGTCTTGGTAAATGCAGTCAGGAGTAATGCACATGTGGAAGAAGCAGATACTGGTTTCACTTTTGGTTATATGCTATTTGCAAGTGTTCTGAGCATCCATGAAAGCTTAGAAAATCAACCAAAAGTCAGCCTCATGGGCATTACTTTGATAGGTCCTATTCCCATATTGCTGCCATGCATCTGGTAACCTTTCACTATTCACTTAAATTATAGGACTAATTAGAAGAAGAGTGCTTTTAAACACTTAAACCCGCCTCTTAAAACAAATCCTGATTAGATCTCAGTTTTTAAAATGGATTAATATGTGATTTTCAAGGTGACTTTCTCCTCCCTCAACTCAGTTTTTATCCAGACAGACACTAACAGCACTGAGATCTCCCTGAAAGTATGTGGAAGCATATTAAAAATTGGGGTTTCAGCACAATTTCTCCTTTTAAAGGGCAAATTATGATGGTTTGTATACAGGTTGTGCCACAGAAATTGCTGAGTATTTTCTGGGACATGTCCAATACCTTCAAATCTCTTGGAAGCTGTGATCTGAGGGCTCTTGCCATTTTGCAGCATCTGGTCTGTATTTGCCTGGCCCCCTGAGTGGCCCCCAGGGAGGTTTTCTTAATTAGAAGACCAAGTTGACTAAACTGCAGATCCGTATTTTCGTTGAATGCTGCCATTTGCCGCTGTTTGTTGTACGTGCTCTGTGTATGCTCTTAACATTTTGTCACCTTTGGCCACCGTGTTGCTGAACTCTGCTGCTGGAAGGATTCCTTGTTAATATGTACTGTAGCTGCTTCATTTGCAGAATGTAGAAGCAGGCAATCATCTGCTGCTAGCCTCTCTGCTAAACCAAATCCTTCGGTGTCACCGTCCACGACCCCAGAGGGTGGATCAGCTAATGGATACAAATCAGGGTTCACTCAGACAGGTAGGAGCTGAAAGTGCTGTAAAGATAACCATTGGGGGTGGTAAGTTACCTCAGACACTGGTGGGTCAGGGATGCTGTAAACAACTGGGTATTTACCTTGAGCCATGTATAGATTACACTGGAGAGGATGCCTTTCAAAATTTGCTTTGGCAAAGATTAAGACCCAGGTGAGGCTGAAGGTTAGATTAGTCTCAAAACAACAATTGATGTAAAAGCATTAAATGGTCTTTTGATTAACTTACTTGATTCTGTGCCTTCTTGTCTTTGTTTCATTAATTTTTTTTGTGCATCTCAAAAAAATTCAATTACATGTTTGTAGGGAAGACTTTGCTTAGTATATAAACTAGGCTATTTGTCTGGAAAAGGAGAATAATCTCCTTTTAGGGAGAAGAGGCCAGATGTTATTTTATTTACTTGCTAATTTCCTTATTTATTTAAATTTTATTGCGCACAAAGGTGTACTTAGAATTGCAATTTTCCCATGTGCATACAGTGGGTTTTTGTTATGTGAGCTAACAGGTCTCTCACAACTATCCTAGAAAGCTATTAATGATATCCTTAACTAAGGAGAAAATACAAAAATAAAATAGACGTTGGCTGACAAGGAAGCAGCATCTTAATATCATGTGTCTAACTATTTATTGCAAGTAGACAAAGTGCTTTTGTTTGAGCTTTCTTCTGCATTGCTTTATTGCAGCTTCATCTGTGCTGTTGTATCTTTTTGTGTCTGTTCATGCTATTTCTTGAAAAATTAAAAACAAGAGGAAATGGCCTGTTAATTGTTGTTATTAATTGATATGAAAGTCCAAAACCACGTTTCCTTAAGACATATGAAATGCTGATATAAAGCAGGATGGTTAAAATACGTTTTACAACTAGAAAGTTTGTTAAAAGGAGAAACAACAGAAGCTGAACATGGGCATTCATGTGAGATTATAATCACTGATTTGTATTTTCAGAGGCACTTCCCTCAGGTGGTTACCCCTGTCTCTGTTGAGGAAGCTAAATGCTTTAGGCTTTGGGTAAAATTAAATGACAGTGTGATTCAAACACATCTGCATTTCATTGCATGATCGCTTGGCTTCCAGATCCAGGCATGAGAACTGTGCAGATGCATGAGAGCTTGTTTATTTGGAGCAACAAGAATTCTAATATTTGCACAGCTTTGTCTTCTATTGTATCTGCCAAGTTAATAGATACACCTTTTATACACGGCTTTCTCCTTATCGCTCCCTGCCATTTTCAGTCTGCTTGGTGTTTCTGTGTGTCACTGTTTGTACTCCTAGGTCATGCTCGTCAAAACCTTTTCATCTCCTTCTGCTGTTATCTCCTAGTGAAGATAATGCCACATACATACACATGAATCCCCTGTGACTGGGAGAAGGGGGGAGAGCACCTTTTATTCAGTGGCATAAATTCTGACATGTCACCTATGATGGAGGGGTTTTCTGGCTTTTTCTCTTCTAGATTCTGCATAGCTCCTTCTACTGGAGTTTGCTTCTAGGTTGTTTTAAAACAGGACTACTTATTAGCAGGTTGTTTTCTGAAATTGTTTTCAGCTCATCATCAACTCATATCCCTTTTTTTCTTTAAAAGTTGTGTAAATATTTCTGTTGAGCAGTTCAGTCTCTGAGTTCTACAAGATATATGTAGGTAGTTATGGGCAGACAGTATCAAAGATACGGTTTTGGGCAGACATTTGAGAGGGGAAAATTCAATTCACGTGTTAAGCAACTAGAAACAAGGCTTTACAAGAGGACGATGAAGAATTTTAATAACTGATATTTTAATAACTATAGGTCCTGCTTAGGTAACAGGGTAGTGTTTAAACATATACCAGCCACATCCACATTCACAGATAAAATTTCAAGAAAATATATTACAACTAGAGATGGGGGGGAAAAAATCCCCAAAGCTTCTGGACAGTTTATTTTAAAGAAACTTTAACACTGCATATTTGCTACATCATATTTAATGACAGACCAGCGTCTCCCTCCAAGGGCCCTGACCTGGTGGTCTATTTTGTTAGCCATTCAGCGTATTTCCTATGAACATGGACAAGATTTTCTGGTGGGGCAGCAGCAGCAGAGGCTTCTGTGTTTGTTCTTCATGTCACTTACTCTGTCTGGCAAAGCAGAGCTTCCTCCCACCCTCCTCCACCAAATGGTGTGTGGCCTGAGGGTGAATGTGTTTGGCAGATCAAGTTGGTCTTTGTCTTCTGTTTTCTTTAGCTGGCTGTTTTACTAGGACATCTGTAGGTGAACTTAGCCTCCTTTGCCTACTTGTTGCAAACTACTTTCTGGACTGACAGTTAATATTCTTTCACTCTGGTAATAAGAATTTGGATTTGCCAGTGTATCAGCATCCGAATGCCAGTTTTTTCTTGAAGTAAATTGCAACTATGAAATGTCTGATGTTAAAGGGACTTACATGCTGAGAGGTTTGGAATCAGTTTTATACTGGACAAGTATTAAAATTTGTTTGTTCTTCAGATTATCCTTCTATAAAATAAGATTTATAAGTTTTAGCCTTGGTAAAGTGCTCTGTGAAGTTTGTTAATTAATGCAAAGAGTTTGGGCTCAAATATCCTTAATTTTTTACCCAGATTTATAAATGGGCATACACTTTTTACAGTTGTATAGACAGTAGTGCTGTGAGGAGGCTATCTTTTTGGGGTTGGTTTTTTCTGCCCTTAGTCAAGCTTAGTTGTGTCTGACAGAGATTCAGTAGCTTGTTGTTGAAAATCTCAGGTGATGGAGATTCCACTACCTCTTTTAGGTAACTTATCCCAGTGCTTATTCCCTGTGCTTGCTGGCTGCAAGTTCCATCAGCTCTTTGTCTTAGCTTCCTCATGTGAACCATGAGATAACTGCATTTACTTGCCTATCCCATGAGGCTATTTTGAGGATCAATGAGATAACCTTCTCTACAGTTGAAATGTTTTTTGAGTGTGTGTGAGTGCAAAGTATTGTGGAAGAGATCAATCATGGGTTCAGTGGATTATAAGATTCTATAGAAACGCCCAGTTAAATGTTTGTTAAAACTCCTGAAAGATACATGGTAATTTCTTAGGAGTGTAAACAAATTGTTTGCAATTTATGCATAGATTAGTTTTGATAAATGTGTATGTAATAAAAATTATATATATGTATGTAAATTGTAATAATTAATTAAACAACTTGTATTCTCAGATTCTTCAGTGTTCAGTCCAGCAAAATCATCTTCTGCTGCTGTTAACTTAAGTGGAACACAAGACCCATCCCGGAACAAGAACATTGTGAAACCTCTGGCTCTGTCAGTACAGCTCGTAGGAAAGGCATTTGCTGCAGGTATGGCTTACTTTCCAAAACACCTGAGAGCCAAGGGAATCATCAGCTTAACAGCCAAGAAAAGAGTGTTCTTTTTTTCGTGGAAAAGGGAAAGGAAAACATTCACTAGCATTCTCCAGAACTCTCATATTCTTGCAGTCTTCAGCACAGAAATTTTTGCAGTTAGTACTGTTCCCAAGCTTGAGCCACACCTTGGCTTTCAGATTTAGCATCCTGGTAGGAGTGCAGTGATATCTCTCTCTGCACTTCCTACCTGTAAGAGAGCATAAGTGTCACCTCTTGATATCACACTGCTAATTGAGAGTTGTGTGTAGTTCTACATTTCTAACAATTATAGTTCCTCGACATACATTTAGGGGAGTTTAGTCTCATTTTAAGGAGTTTTAGCATATATGTTGTTTTAATTGCTCATTTCTGCATTGTATGTTTAATAAATTGTAATCTGCAACTGTGACATCTAAGTCCCACACTGACACTCTGATATAATCTGATTGTTTTTTACTTTAGCTGGTTAGTCTTTAAGCAATAAGAAAGAAATCATCACACTTATTGCAGGACAGTATGCTTGAATAAAAAATATATCCATTTCTTTGGTTTATATATGCAATGGTTTATATATAAATCATTTCTTTGGTTTATATAATGCACATGAGCATTACACTTTATACATGATGTATTACATCTGCTATTTAATACTATATATACTGTTATGGTACAAATACAATTATGTTGTATTTAACAAATAGTTAACGGTTCTTATAGAAATACCTTTTCCCCTCCATACCTGTGTGATTTTATTTTGCACTGAAATTTCTATGCAGCTTTTCAACCACTTCTGTAACTGACCCATGTCCACCATATCTGCCCAAATAAAATTGTTGACTCAGAATAGAAATGGGGAGCTTACAATGGACAAGTGAGGGTGTTCATATGTTGTAATTGGCATCCAAGAGTCTTGTGCCAGAATTTATTTGGATGTCAGCAGCTGGGGAGTTGCATTGTTTTAAGCTGCATACCCACATCTCTAACACTTCTAGTTGCAGCTGCCATCAGCAAGCTGCTGCACCATCTCCTGGTCTTGCTCCTGGAATATGTTTTTGGGAGCTAAATCTTTGTGAAGCTGGCCGATATCAGCAATGAACTGGAGTTCCACTGGCCTCCATGTTGGCAGTTTATGCCAGTTTTTTTCTTCTGCAAAAACTGTGTTCTGAAAAAAATGAGAACGAGCTCAGATGAGTGATGGTAACTTCTGGTGATCATCCGTTGTTGTAGTTTAATTTTGTGGCCTGTATATAGCAGGTCCTGCCAGAGTGTCAGGCTTGCTGGGACTGGAGGACCACCTTAGGCAGAGGTAGCAAAATTAAGCATGGTTTGTCTCAGTAATGCTCAGGCCATGTACACTCTGCAGCAAACTACCCTGTCTTCCTCTGCCCAGTGTCCTTTGCTAAGGCTTTAGATGAGAGCCCTGTAGTGAATTACTGTGCATAGCATGGGGATGACTGGGGGAAAATTATGTAGATACACACAAGTGGCTTAGAAATATTTACAAACTGGATTCATTATGTGTATTTAAAGAAGAAAATCACAGTGTAAGAAAATATGTCACAAACTTCCCAATAATTTTGTGTGTGTGTACACACAAAATACAATTTGTATTTTGTGTGTACACAAAATACAATTTTTTATTGTATTTTGATGGGGCTTTCTTTGCATTTTTTCTTCCATCTATCTCTCTTCACCTTGAAATCTGGACACCCCTTTTCAAGGCTTGGATTTTGCAATCTGAATGTTTCTCTGCCGAGTACATTTCATGCTTTCCCTGGAGTAGGTTTTTTTCAGTCACGCATCTTGCCCTGTTCTTTTGCATCAGTGTGCGTCTGTATTATTTTATTTGTTTGTTTTCAAGATTTTCTCAAGCCACACGCTCTGTATTTTATTTTGCTCAGCTCCTCTTTCACTGCGTGCCACGGATGTTGCTAATGGAAACGCTAATGGAGGAAGAAATAATGCATTGAGTACTACAGTCTCTCGGCCAATGCCTCACTCGACATCTCCAAGTCCTGGCTGTGCAGCTGGAGATCAAGGTAAAGAAAACCTCTCTGTTCTTTTATTCTAAGCTGCATTGGATGTTGAGCTTGGAATCTGTGATTTTGTTCTTCTTCTGATTGTAGCTGTTCCTACTGTTCAGTCTTTACAGATCCATTTGCTTTTTGGCATGACCATTAATGATAATGCTGGACATTTTAACATGGGTAACAATGTTTTTCACATCATGATCTGGTTTTATGTAAATCTTGGTATGAGCCTCTGGTGCTCTGCAATGTGATACCTGCTCAACACCGGTGTGAAATGGAGTGTGGGTTGGAATTTGGTCATTTGGGAGGACAGGGTTTAGAATTAGTTTTTGCTTTCCTTCCAGCATCTATGTCCAGTTCTGGACCACCAAAGAAACGTCACCGAGGATGGTCTCCTGGGTCCCCAGTCCCACCTCCTGGTTTAGCAGTACCTGTTCCTACAGTCCGGCCTTCCTCAAGAACAGGTAAAACTTGAACACCACCAAGATTTCGTTTGTTAAAATGGGAACTCAGCCAGCCCAGCAGCCCTGTGCTGCACCTCTCACATGTTGCACAGCAAACATAGCTGATCTTGTCAAAGTATTCAGGCACACCATGGAGAGTTTCTCAGGTGCCCCCAAAAAAGCCAATACGACTGCTTGGTCCTGGTTGTTGTGATCTAAGCTGTGACACAGGGGAAGTAAAACTGCTGGGGGAGAGAGAGGAAAGGAAGAGGCAAATAATATTATTAAAAGAAATCTGTAGTCCCCCGTCTGTAACTCAGTTGTTCTAAAATTGTGCTGGTGTATGGATATATGAATATATTTCAAGGATTTTTCGTTAGCCTTCACCTTGACTGTTGTGTTTCAGTCTGGTGTGGGATGCTACAGAGCCTGTACATTCCATTTCTGCATGGGAAAACCAGCTTTATATAATTTTGGCTTAACAAAGGACACTGATACTGGTACACAAGGTGATCTTCAGTTAAAAGTAGAAAGTGAGGCCAAATGTTAGTTGTGCATGGAAAAGCTGTAGGAGTTTAATATCATGACATGAAAATGAAATCAATTAATTATGAGTACTTATTGATATCCATGTAGATACCTCTTTATTCATAACTGTTAATAAAACTGTTCACTATTTGAGTACTTTTCAGTTGTGAGATTTAGCATATTTTCTAAAGGGGAATAAAGAGTTATTTATTCTTCTCTCTGTAGAGTGAGAGAATAAGCATCCAAGGAATGAAAAAAACCATTCATCAATATGCACAATGCATTTTTAACTCTGCTCTTGAGGACTTGGTTTTAAGATATTTTGGAATTTTTTTCAGAGATATTCATCATAGGAGGAAAGGTTACATGGTAGTGCAGGCCTGCTTATCTGAACACCTCAAATTGCAGCTTTTGTCAGTTTCTGTCTTCAGAAGGAGAAGAGGCATGTTATAAGGCAATCTCCCCTTTTTGTTCAGTTTGTCTCCACTAATCTGCTACCTCTGTTGTGTACTCCATTTTCTATGAGTCTTTAGTAGTACTTTTTTCTGTTGGAGAAAGAGTTTCCCCTGGTAAAATGTATGCATTCATTCATCATGCCTTTGATTTTTTTCATGGTTTGAAAAAGTGGTTGCAAACCACCAAATGAAACCTAAGAAACTTGTGAAGCAGACCTTACTCTGAAACTTGATTACAGATTACAAAATTATTGCACTTGGTTCCCTTTACTTATGAAAGCTGCTGTTGCTCTTTCATGAGTAAATCCTGATTTTTATCCTTGTAGCAATTATCTAAGGGCAGCTTTGAGATTTTGTCCTGCTTTATTTTACTTATCTACATATATTCTAGGTCAGAAGTTGAATCAGTTTCTTCCCTTGTATTGAGAGGCAGTATTGGAGGATGGCCTTTTGGCTTAGTACTTGGCTTTGTTTAAAGATGCATATTCAAACCTGTGTTTTGCTCTCTCATTCTCACCAACAATACAGTGGTCAGAAAAAGTTTTATTTTAGGGGTGGGGCTACCAGGAGGATATAGGCTCTTCATTTAAATTACTTAAAACTGTAGCAGGAAATGCAGAGACCTTTTGAATTTTATTACAGTTAGTGATTTGCAGTAATTTTTTTCTTAATTGTTCATAAGGCCAAATCACAGTATGAGCCTTTTAGTAATGGAATTATCTCTTTTCTTTATTTTATAGAGCCTCTTTTGTCAGTCCCAGTTCCTCAATCCATGTTAACTGGAATTTTACAGCCTCAACCCATCCCAGCAGGGGAGACTGTAATAGTTCCTGAAAACCTGCTGAATAACTCGGGAGTCAGACCAGTGATTCTGATAGGTAAGTCTTGCACTGGGGAATCAAATGCTGCATTTTGTACTAATACACACTCCCCAGGACAAAGGGGTTTTATTTCTTTTTGTTAGTTCTGGCATTCAGTACAATACAAAGTTGGTTTGTCACAGATAGTTTCCTTTAGTTGCTCAATATTTAAAACTGAGAGTCAGGCGATTTCTGGAGAACCTGATTTGCAAACAGGTCACCACTAGGTCAAATTTAAGCAGAACCACTGGCCAAATCTAAGTTTTATACAAATAAGATTTTTGTAAAATCCAAGAAGAAAACTATTTCCAAGTAATGAAAATAGCTTTCCGGTATAAACAACTTATAAACCAAGCAAATATTTCCTGCAGCATTTATAGTTCAGATCTTGAAGCCCCAGAATTCTACATGAGAACCAGAAAATTGATTTGCACTGACTAAACAGAAGTAAATCATACTAACTTTTTGTCATTTATAGTCCATAGTTCTTGTAAGCAATTGAGATAACACATCAGGCTTCAGGCTTTTAAAATCCTTTAGTTGTATAAAGTACTTTGTTAACCCCTAGAAAGACATTTTTTTAAGAGTATAACTTTAAATCTGAATATGCCTTTCAACCTGAGCTATTTGGGCATAATACATTAAAAAAGATGGGTCAGCTAGTGCTGCCAAAATTTTGATGAGTGATTTTTTTTTTTTTTTCACTCTGAATTTCTTTTAGGTCCAATATAGTATAGATGGTTATATAAAGTAGCTTCAGTGTCAACAAATCATGCCTGTCAATACAGTCTGTGGAATAATTTACCTGAAGGAATGGAGAAGTTCTCCAAGTCCTCACTTGCACAGATAATTTTAATACACACAGTTCCTGGAGAATTAACAGGGCCATCTACACCAGTAAATCTGTCAAGGATAGGGTTACGCTTCTGGTTTGTTTTGCTCAGCGTTGTTTTCTGGAAGCCGATTATAAAGCTCCATCGTGGTGCTCTAATGGTTTTCAGAGAAACACTTCCTTATTAAAGATGAGGGTGCCTACAGCCATCAGCTTAAGTGCAAATTGAATGCAGCCCTTAGGCTCTTGGAGAGCTGCCATTAAGTCCTCAGTTAGGCTAAACGTTAGTGGCCCTGAGAAACAGTGTCCTATTAATAGTACAGAACCAGATGTACCCAAAAGGATGGATTTGGCAAAATCTCTGTGGAAATGCTTCTTTTGAAATGAAAAACATTCTGAAGGAAAACAGGAGTTAGCCTGTGTTCATGTACTTTACCTTACAGAATAGCATGTTTAGTTTTCGATGTTTATTTTACCTGTTTATGAAAATAGAATGGGAAGGTGACAAAAAAGTGAAATCAATCACAGCAATACCACAGTGGCTGAATCAATGCTAATGTGACTTATGCTGCTTTTATAATGTTAAGATCAATGTACTTTTGCTTTCATTGATTTTTCTTCTTTGTACACTATATTATGGAGAATCTGTATTTAAAGGTCAGGGTAAGACCTAAACAGATAATATTCTCATCTGTATTTGGATAACAATAGTTATTACCCTGCTGGATATCATGCAGTTAATGTTAGTTCTTGCAAATGTATGTGATCACTTGTTGTAAAACACAGCAGAGGATCCCTGGTCTATAATTTATTTTTTAAGCTATTATAATGCCAAGAACAGTCATTGGTGCAATGTATTTTGCCAGACAGCTTTAAAAAGACATTTGGAAATTTATTATTGTGCAAGATTTCATGTAATGGCAAATTTTATTAATTTCTGGGGGGGTTTGTTTCTTTTATCATAGGCTATGGCACTTTACCTTATTTCTATGGAAATGTTGGTGATATTGTTGTAAGTCCCTTGCTGGTGAACTGCTACAAGATTCCACAGCTGGAAAACAAGGATTTGGATCTCTTGGGTTTGTCCAGCAGTCAGCTGCTAAGTGTAGAGAATATGATACTTTTAACTATTCAGTATCTTGTCCAACTAGGTAAGCAGTTTGTCATAAGTACTTGGTTTTATTTGAGACTGTCATTTTTTCTTCATGCCTTCCTTATGTCCCTTTTAGGGCCAGTTTTCTGGCTGCTTTTGTGGCTGGAAGAGGCAAGTGGCTCCATCTAGTGTGTGTGACTTTGCCACTTTGTTCCTAAAACGGAAGAAGTGAAGTGAATTTAAAGACTGATACTGCTTCTACTCTCCATATGGGGATTGACCAGGTCACCTTTGTGAAATGGATTTGCAATGCAGATAACTCATTTTCTTAGGGTATCAAACCATCAGTTATCACAGCCCTTTCTAAGGACACTTGGTCTGTTTTATTCAGTTTTGTGACAAATGCTGGCAGATGTGTGATGGTTGTCATTGTTTTGGTGACAGCACTGTTTACATGAAAACCACATTTGTTATTCAGACTAAGGCAAGTGATTCAGTGAATATCTCATTCTTGTAAATGTTTTTGAAATGGACTTTTTGCAAGTTTGAGAGCAAACCAGCAAGCCACATTTTTTTTCTCTTATTGCAGGTCCAGTCATTTTCCCTACCTTAGAATAAAAAGAGCAGTGGTAGCAGCAAGGTTTTGGAGTTAAAAATGCAGGATAGTGTTGGGAAACTTCTACGATAGTCTCACCCTAACTTTTGTATTTCAAAAGATGCCACTTATCATAGGGGAGTGTGAAGTTACTTTTGTAAGGAGCACAGTGCATACATAATGGTATGAAATATGCAGGTGTTCCAAAAGCAGCACAATTGCTGATAACCTTACAATTTGGGTACCAAACGTGTTCCAAGCCCCAAATGTGCAGGATTCACCCCGAGTGCTTGCACTTCTCTGCAGTTCTGTAAGAGCCAGGAAGAAAACCATTTTCCATGTTGTAATGCTCTCTAAGGACCTGTTAGCTTTGTTTACCATTCTCTGCCTCACTCGTCCATTGGATGCCATGTTAGAGCTGACAAGGGGTTTCTTAATTTTTTACAGGATGTTTTTCTGTTACCTTCTTTCAGTGGGCATAAATTTGTTATTTGAGATTTTCCTTTTTATTGGAAAGTTTGTAGAGTGTACGTGTTAAAACCAGCTGCTTTACACAATTCTGGATAGATAGAGGCAGCTAGCAAATTTGTAGCCAGCTGATAACAGCCTTTCCAATTAAAAATAAACTATTTATTGAAACCTGTGAGTCAGTGAATCACGCTCCATGAGCAAGTCTAACTTTAGATGGACGTAGCAAGTCTATACTTGCTGCAAACTAGAGGAGGCTTCATCCAAAGCTTCTGTAGCAGAACTGAGTTTATTGAGCACTGTGACTTCAGCATAAAGCAGTTCTCTTATTAGCAGGTTTAGTTTGGCTTTTGTTCTTAGCTGGGCAAAGCTTAATAGTTTCCTATTTGACCTTATGTGGAGACATGTGCCAGTACTGTAAGATGAAATAGCCTAATGAGGAGAAAAGTAAAAACATTCTGTAGAGGAGGAGATCAAAACATGTTGCTGGTTTGAATATTGCTGTAAACTTAAAACTGTTGGAATTGTGACAGCTGCCCCAAACTGTAGCCTTTGTCCCATGTTGTTAAATCAAAGCAGATTAGAGATGATTGGAGGGCAGCCAGATTCAAAAGTTTTTGACAAGAAGAGACAAATACACATATAAATTAACAATTTATTCATGTAAGCCTCTTTTTTTTATTGGGAAAGTAGGACTAAAATGTTTTTCTTCAGAGTATATTGCGAAAGAGTAAGATAAAGACAAAGATAAAAAAGCAGGCAAAAGCACAAAAGAGAGTCTTGCCTAATTTTTTTCAGATCTCACTGTATAAAATATATTTGCAGATGACTGTGATTACAGATGATAATATTATCTATGGAAGTGCTCCTTTTTTGGAAAAAAACGACTATAGCTGAGAATTCCTATCAGTTGTCTTGTGAAATTATGACAACATTAATTGTAGGACGATGCTGTTGTGTTCAGAAATCAGCTGAGCAACTCGTGATGATATTACAAATCAAAGTAAAAAAAACCAAATGCATTTCTGATGCTTTAAACCTTATTTGAAGACTATACATAGTTAAATCTGTGATTGTGAGCTGCAACGTTGCTATAAATAAATTCCACTGACTGTGATAAAGGAATAAGTAAAAAAGGATAAAGAAGTGTGTTTGATTTTAGTGGGTTTTTTTTTTAGTCTACCTCTGGGACTTACTTGGATTTCACATTTGTTATCTTTGGCAGCATTCATGGTGAAGTATTCTCAAGCTTTGTTTTTATACATCAGAATGCCCATATTAGCAGTATGGGTTACATTCCATCATCTGCAATCATCAGCTTTTTACTGTTGCACTGCCATTTCTACAAATACAATCTCAGCCTATGCAGTGCTAAGGTGGTCTGTGTTCTGGTTGAAAAACATTTCTGAACCCTTTGTTATACCACCTGTTTAGGATTCTGAAATCATTCTCCCTTCTCTCTTGTTGGGGTGCATTTGAATAGTTTTGACTCTGTATTTTGCATGCTGTGACACCCAGAGGTGTTTTGTAGTTTTAATGTCCAAATGCACATCCAGACTCAAGGCACTTGCAGGTCTTTGCTTTGAGTGGAAGGGGTAGTCAGAAACTAAAAGCAAGAGCTTATTCCAGCAATTCTCCTGTCTTAGATGGTTGGAGAAGTAGTCAGTCTCTGTGGGATGTATCCTGAAGTTTTTCTACCCAGAAATGTGTGTCAACCAGAAATGGATGACATTTGAATATGTTGACTTAAACTGTGTAGAATAATAGAATAGAATCATAGCAGCATTGAATCATTTAGGTTGAAAAAACCTTTAAGATCAGTGAGACCAATCATTAACCCAGCACTGCCAGGTTCACCACTAAACCATGTCCCCAGCTGCCACATCCGTGTGTCTTTTGAATGCCTTCAGGGATGCTGAATACACCACTTCCCTGGGCAGCCTATTCCAATGCCTAACCACCCTTTCAGTGAAGAAATTTATCCTAATGTCCAATCTAAACTTCCCTGGCTCATCTTGAGGCCATGTCCATCTGTCTTGTCGCTTGTTACCCAAGAGAAGAGACCAGTCCCCACCTGGCTATGGCCTCCTGTCAGGTCATGGTAGAGAGCAATGAGGTCCTCACAGGCCTCTTTTTCTCCAGGCTAAACAACCCCAGCTCCCATTTCATGTAGAACTTGTGTTCACCAGCTCCATTGCCCATCTCTAGACATGCTCCAGCACCTCAACATCCTTCCTGTAGTGAGGAGCCCTGAACTGTACACAGGACTCGAGGTGTGGCCTCACCAGTGCTGGGTACAGGGGGATGGTCCTGCCCTAGTCCTGCTGGTCACATTGTTGCTCATACAAGCCTGGCGTTGGCCTTCTTGGCCACCTGGGTATATATATGCTGGCTCATGTTTAGCCAGCCATCAACCAACACCCCCAGGTGCTTTTCCACCAGGCAGCTTTCCAGCCACTCTTCCTAAGCCTGTTACACTGCTGGGGCTTGTTGTGACCCAGGGGCAGGACATGGCACTTTGTTTTGTTGAACCTCAAACCATTGTCCTCAGCCCATTGATCCAGCCTGTCCAGATCCCTCTGCAGAGCCTTTCTGCACTCTGTCACCTGCAAACTGCCTGAGGGTGCTCTCATACAGAATTACTGAATATTGTGACTTGAAAGGGACCCATAAGGATCATCAAGTCCATCTCTTAAGGGAATGGCCCATATGGAGTTTGAACCTACTACCTGGGCATTATTAGCACCGTGTTCTGACCAACTGAGCCAGTCTCACTCAATCCCCTTGTCCATATCATTAATAGTAATATTAAACAGACTGGCCCAAACACTGAGCCCTGGGGAATACCACTTGTGGGCACCAACTGGATGTAACTCAGATATTAATATTTTATTGTATTGTTTATTTTGCAGTTTGGTTTTTGAAATCAAGATGATCATTTGCATGCTCATTTCTGTAGAGAAGCTTCCATATATTCCCTTTTAGCATTGATATGGTTTTTTTTTTAAAACTTCACAACCAAAATCAATATCTATAATTTTGTCTTACATCTCATCTGATATTAGTTCCATTATTTTTCTGGACAGTTGTGGAGAAAGACTGTCATACTTTCTTATAAGTAATCTGAGTAAAATTCTGTGTATTCTCATACTGAGAATCCGCTTTTCCATTTGTACTATTATTTTAATCTTCTTGGATTCATGATGATGACCCTTGTGTTTAGAGCCTGTCTCTTGAGTAGCCTCCCTCAATCAGCAAAAGCTTGCTTTCATTTCTGTTAGTGGGTAGCATCATTTTCAGGGGTTGATATGTTACTTTATCTCTGCAGAGGAACATTCTTCTCTACTGATATATGGTTTTGTTTTTTTTTTTAATTGTGAGGTTTTCAAGGACCTAGAATGTGTGATGCTTTCTTAGAAGGAAAAAGAAAATACATTTCCAAAAGAGAACTCTTAAAAGAGAGAATTATGCCCTTGCTGGGTTAAATTGGACTCATCAGAATTTTTCAGTTTGCACCAAAAATGGAAACAGCCTGGAACTTACAAGTTTATAGTTGTCTTACCATCCTATGGTAATTGGGTGGTGGCACTTTCCATATGTTACTTCTCAAAAAGCCAAAAATGACAACAGGTGTCAGTTTTTACAGATTCTATGTTGTGGGTTATTTACCTACACCCTGTTTCTCACACAACCTTTCTGTTTCCTGGCCTGAAAGAAAACATAAAACCAAACCCAGTATTTCACATCTCTCTGATATTTAAGCTCCCCCCTTTTTTGTCATAGAAAAGCAAGCTGCTGAAGTGTGAAGCTGCCTCCTTTGGCACTGATACGAGATCTTGGCAATATAAGCCATGGTTACTTTTTACTCTGTGTTCATGAATGTTTTTAACTGTTCCTGAATATCTTTGACAATGAGACAAAGCTGACTGAACAGAATGTTAATTGAAGTTCAGTTGGAGGACTGATGCCAAGATAGGATGGCTTATATTTCTGGTTTCCAGTTCAACTTGACAGTACAGTTGATAGAGTCTGGGGAATGTAGATCTAAAGTTGCATATTCTTCTTTAGGTTAGGTGCTTGCAGATTTGCTAAATTAATTTAATTAAGCTAAGAAAGAGGTTAAACATGTTTATTTGCATCCATGCTTAGTTGATTAGTATGCAAGATGAGAAAAAGCAAAGCAAAGAGCACTTAACAGGCTTTGTCAGGCTGCATGGCTGTGATTAGGCTACAAGGATAAGCATTTTGGTTTTCTGCTGCAAAAACATATGCTTAATCCTTCTCTTCCAGGCAAAAGGCACATATTTTCCCACTCCCTTGTTTGTCCCACCAGTTGCTGAAGCTAGGAGTGAGGTGGAATATCTCATTGTTTGGAGGAGCAAAAAAAAAGGCAGTGGTGGAAGAGAAAGGCTTCTAAAATTAAGAACCAAGAATAAGCCATGTGGATAGATACCCACTGGGTAGCAAGTGGTTTTTTTTAAATGTAAAAAAAATTTGGTGAAGGAGCTTGTCAGATCAAGACAGACATGTAATTATTCCTGGTTCAATAACATTTTTATATGAGACACTGTTCTTCTATTTGTTTGTTTTCATTGTAGGTCCTGACCAGATACCCCTGAGGGAAGAATTTGAGCAGATCATGTTGAAAGCTATGCAGGAGTTCACTCTGAGGGAGAGATCCTTGCAAATGAGTGCACAGTGTATCTCTGTGTCACCAGGTCAACTCCCTTGGCTTGCCAGGTTAATCGCTAGCGTGTCTCGGGATCTCGTGCATGTGGTTGTCACCCAGAATTCCCTGGCAGAGGGCATCTCGGAGACCTTGAGGTCTCTCAATGAAATGAAACATCAGCAAAAGCTACCAGATTATGTAGTTGCCATTTGTGCATCAAAAATTAGAGGAAATGAATTCTGTGTAGTGGTTCTAGGTGAGTATATTTGCAGACTGCTTCAAATGGCAATGCCAAATTGATTTTCTTGAGTTATTGATCCGTTTTTTAAATCCCTTTTGTTATTTTTATTCTCCTTTGTATTGTTGCACTTCAATGTCACAGTTTACTGTATCTTTAGCAAGACTTGGTGTACTGAAGTCCGTAAGGATATAGAAAAATATCTTTATGCTAGTCATTACTACTTCCTGAGACTTTATTGTTTGTGTGATTGCCTTAGAAAATATCTTGAAGTGACTCAGTGGCAAAATAGTTGCTTTGTCTTCATTTCATGTAACAACTGTGATATTTTACATGGCAGAGTCTTCTGCAGACTGCTTAAAACAGAATGTGCTTTTCATCCTTTTTATCCTTTTTATTCTACACTAATGACTGGCTGTGCTGTCTGTATGGGAACGAGTGTGTCTTGATAGAAATGAACTTTGACTAGTCATCTTTCCTTTGCAGGCAGATAAATCAGTAATGCCATTTTTTACTTTTTTTCCCTTTTTTCTCCCACACTAGGGATAATTACTTTTTTCCTATTTATCCAGAATCCTCCGTTTAGTCTAAGGTGCAAATACTTATTTTGAGTATCATTTGTCATACAAATGTGTAAAATGATGTGCGATCGCAAAGAACCTGCTAAAATTAGTTATATCAACTAATTCTCTAATCATTAATGAAGTAGACTTGAGTCTACTGGGTAAAGGCAGTGGAGATCCATGATTGAAGACCAGAGTGCCCCAGACTTCTAGGATAAGAAGGCTGTGTTGACAGTAAACTGTATCAAGGTTTGCTCTCACTCCTTTCCCTTTTCTTCTCCAGGTCAGTATCAATCTCGGGCACTTGCAGAGAGCATGCTTACCACCAGTGAATTTTTAAAAGAGATCAGTTATGAGCTCATCACAGGGAAAGTTAGTTTCCTGGCATCACATTTCAAAAATACATCTTTAGGTGAGTGATTCTAAGAAACAGAAGTTCTAGCCAAGACAGTCCTGTCTTTAGGGTTGGTGTGTTTCCTGTTCAGCAGTTAAAATGCACATGGATACAGCTCTGCTCTCTCCATTGAGAGGCATTTTGTTCTTCTCTCCTTCTTGTGTGTAAGAGTGCTTGTCTCCTTCACCTGTGTGGTGGCAGCCCATAACCCTCTGGAAAAACATTTTTAACCCTGTCTCAGCTGTTGAATGTAATGGCAGGGCATTTAATGCACCCATAAGTACACAAGTGTTTTCTAGTTTGTGCTTTTAGCAAGGTTTTAGAGGTTGTTTTATAGTGTGTGTTTCTTTGTAATCTTCAGATGTCACCAGTAGCTGTAAAGGCACAGACCTGAAATTATACAACTGTGGTTCCTTTATTATTTTTTTAAATTAATCCAACTGATAAATCAGTAAATAAAAAGGTATTCTCCCTCCCTCTCTTCCCTGCATGCCCAGTCTCTTGCCTGAGTACACATTTGACATCAGCTATGAGAGAACATGGGTGTATGTAATGTTCAATAATGTTTCTCTGAAATGGTTTCCAGATAATGTGGTGTTGCTAATTCTGATCTAGGTGATGATTTGGACAAGCTGCTGGAGAAGATGCTGCAGCAGCGAGGGGAAAGTGTCATTATTCCTTTTAATGGAGATGTTAGTGAATGTGTGTCATCTCAGGAGGCAATTGCTATGGTTTCTACACAAGAACCAGGTAATTTTTTTTACATGCAAGATATGAAATAAGTGAGTAGCTTGTTAAACGTCAAAATGTGTACACCTCAGGAGAATCTGAGGGCACATTTGCAGTCAGTGTGCCAACATTAAAATACTAATATTGCCAGCTAAATGTAGCAATACAGCAGTTGCTCAGACAGAAAATCTCTGTAATAACCTTCAGCAAAATTTTTCCCCTGATGTTTTTATATTCTCTAAGCTAAAACATGCTATCTTCTGTTAGGCATCAGGCAGAGTAGAGAAGATGTTTCTTTGTAACACTGACAGGGTGGATTCATCTCATCTTTTTGCACGGAGAAAAGGAATGTAACCTTGAGTTTAAGGCAGAGGGAAATGGTGTTCTCTTTCTGATCTCCTCAGGTGTCCTCCTGCCTGGTAATATGCATTAGAGACTTGTGCTCTGAGGCTTAAACTTTTAGGGAATGTGTTTTAAGATCTTGGACTGAAAGTGTTAGGCAAGTGTGATCTGTTGATCTGAGCAACAAGGTCATTTGTTGATCTGAGATGTGTCTTGTTCAGCATCTGTGTGATAAGATGCTTAAGTGCAAAAGGTAAGCTAGGATTTCCTGTCTAAAATTGCTAATTTTCAGAATTGCTTAGCTATTCAGAGTTCTAAACATACTTTACTTTTCATATCACAATAATGTCAAAAGATACACTGAGCTGTTGTGAACGCTGAGATTCTTTCAGGTCCAGTATCAAAACAAATTCAACCTCCAGTAAAGCTTTTTACTGTGAAAGAAAGGTATGCTCTTGGTTCATATTAGTTGACTTAAATTCATCTATTTGGTGTTAAATCTGAATGAAAGCAAAATGGTTTATTGTCTCCACATGGATCAGGAGATCCAACTGGAAGGGCTGCCAGGCACTTTGTTCTGGCACCCTCACAAGTCTTGATCTTCCTCAGAGGATTAATTTGAAGGGAGAATGACCTTTAGATTCTGAGGGGTTTTTTTTCCTTACCGTGTAATTTTTTAAAAACCTTTGTATTTTGTCAAACAATTGTTCTGAGTTAGTTTTGTCCTTAACATATGGCTGTACAGTGGTTCAAGCTATTGAGAAACTGCCTGAATAAAAATAAAAAAATAAGTAAGTCTTCTAGGCAGTTTCTTCCATAGCAGAGAGACAACGTTTCTTCCATAGCAGATCTTCTGAAATGGACCCTAAGGCATATTTGAACAGGAGATAATCACATGTGCACATGCACACAGGAAAACACATCCCTGTGTAAAACCAACACAGTAGAAAAAGTGGCATAAACAAAAAACTGTAATACCATTATAGAACTTAATCTGGTAATCTGCAAGTGGTTAATGAAGAATGGATTGTTGGACATAGAGTTTACCTAATGGAAATACTGAAATGGAACATGCTTTTTTTTTTTTTTTTTTGAGGAAACATGAGTGCTCGGGTCAGTCTCTCAGTTCTCTGCATCTAGTGTGATACTGACGTTCATTAAGTCCAAATAAATTCGAGTTGCAGGAGAACATTAGAGCTTTGTACCTCTCTCTCTGCTTTTTGTTGTATCTGCACATGCACATCTTTATATATATATCTATGTATGTGCATGTATATTATGTATGTGTGGGCTCATTTAACAGAATTCATTTCACTGGCATTGGGGTTTCCTTGGGTTGCACTGTTAGAAATCCTTAAAACACTTAGGGTATTTTAAAAAATGGGCAGTGCTGTACTTGAGGTCATCTGATATATTACCACATTTAATCAAAGAAAGAAAGTTGGCATTTGTGATCTGGACCAAACTCTCCAGAAGGCTGAGATTTATTCTGGTGAGTGATTTTTTTTCCCTGATAATAGAGGGTAGGCTGTTTGGAGGGTCATGTTTTGCTGGGGGGGGTGGGAAAGCAAACATGTTTCTTGCTGTGTTTTGTTTTCTTTTTCAAACAAACACACTCTAGATTTGGATGTTGATACCTTCCAAATTTACCAGCCACAGCTCACAGTTGCCAGAAAGCTCTTGTCCCAGGTTTGTGCTATAGCAGACAGTGGCAATCAGAGCCTGGATCTGGGCCACTTCAGCAAGGTGGACTTCATTGTTATAGTGCCCCGTTCGGAAGTCCTGGTGCAGCAGACCCTTCAACGCATTCGACAATCAGGTAAAAGGGAGGGGAGGGCAAACAGGCTGATAAACCCCAGTATGTGATGTTATTGCATCATTAACTGGTATAAGGGGAAAAGTAAATTGCTCCAGCATATCTTTTGTCCTCATAGTTTGTGTTTTATTGTACTTTAAAAAAAATTTACAAAATCATTAAGACCTTGGAAAATACCTAATTGATCCATATTTCAGAGTAGTTTACTTCTTTAATTCAAATGGCATTCAGCGTCATATACATTGCACCATGCCTAATTTATGAATATGACAGCAATATATCTTTACAAAGACTAGTTGTATTGACACAAACATTGAAGCAGAGCATGAAAAGTATGATATGATATGATGTATGTTATGATATGATGTATGATATGCTATTATATGGTAGTAGGGAGAATCAATTTTATAAAAATTAATGATATTTGCAAAGGAAAGGTCAGGGTAACTTTTTCTGACTCAAACAATATTAATGTATTAGCTTAATGTAGGCAAGTTTTTCCTAGGATCAATCATAGAACATACCCAACTGAGTGCTGCTTTGGAAATCTTTGTGGAGGCCTGATTTTTTTTCCCCCATGTTTTGATAATGTGAGAGGCTTTGAAAGGTCTTCAGGTACTTTTTTTAGGAAATCCAGAAGCCAAGGAGCACATTTTGGCCTCCATTGTGAGAGACATCTCATTTGGATAATCCGTCTTCTTACTGGGGCCTATCAGTGGTTTGACAGACAAGTGGCAACTACGCATTGACCCTTCATTTTTGGATGTACTCAAAGGAAGAGATTTTTGTTGTATTCTTCTTTTTGACAGGTGTGCTTGTGGACTTGGGCCTAGAAGACAATGGGACGGCCTATCAGAGAGCTGAGAAGTACGTGGTTCGGCTGGACAATGAGATTCAAGCTAAATTTGAAGTTTTCATGAGGCGAGTGAAGCAGAACCCCTACACGCTCTTTGTGCTGGTTCATGACAATGCCCACGTGGATTTAACAAGGTAGCTGCTCCAATCTGCTGAAGGAAAACCATCTTCTCCCAGCATCTTCTTGTTAGGTTTTTCAGATGACTTGCCATCTTAGACACATATTGCTTTGCCTAGGCATTTTTAAGGCATTTTGTGCCTTATAATCAGAAAGAATCTCTTTTGGTTGCCCATGATATTTCCTACCTGATTCTGATTCAGCTGAAGATGGGTGAGACTAGTTTCAGATTATTGGACGCCTAACATCCAAAACTAAAAACAGGACTCTTTTTAGGGTTATGTGCTATGGTGCTGAAATCTAGGGGAAAATGCTGGATTTTGCGAATTTCTTTGCTCTTCTTGTCTTTTTTTTTCTATTCCTCTTCTTTTTCTGTACTGAAACCCAAATGTCTCCAATGCTCGCAAGCTGGTTGTGTTTTAATTCATAATACTGATAATATGAATTATTATCACTATTATGAATTAAATAATAATAGTGATAATAATTCATAATTATTATCATCATAAACCCTGATAATAGTGTTGTTTGTGATATGAGAAAGCTTGCAGACATTTAAGTCTGCATCATAAGAAAGATACCCTAGCTCCTGTAAGAAAAGGATTTAAAGAAACAGATGTATTGAATTTGGCTTTAGGTCTAAACACAACATGTACACACATGCCAAAACATTTATTCATACCAAATCACAACTTCATCTTGAAAGAAGAAAGAAATAAATAAAGCTGATTATTCTGTTCTTGTTCCATGAGTAAACTAGGGAGAATAATGTGTTTTAAACATGATATATAGGGTTGTGGGATTCTTTTCAACATTAGAAATAGTGAAAGGTGACCCTGCCCATGGCAGAGGAGTTGGAACTAGATGGTCTTTAAGGTTCCTTCCAACTCAAACCATTCTATGGTTCTGTAATAAGCAAAATACTCTCCTTGAAGGACAGCTGAAAAGAGACAAAAGCAACATTATTTCTACCTGGTCTTCCCATTCACTTTTTTTTACTGTCTTTGTTATATTTTGAATTTGGAATTTCTGAGTATATAATGGAAGTAAAGACAATTTCAGGAACTCAGAACATCAGTAGTCTTTGAGGCTCCCCAGCCTTTTAGAAATTTGTTGTTTCAAACTGGAAAAGCCACTGGATTTCATAAAATTGCTATTATATCCTATCCCCACAGCTCATGGAACAGTGTTTCTTAATGAGAGGAGTTTAATCAGCTTTGGCTTATTTTTGGTTTCTTCTGTGTGATGCTTTTTTAAATTGTCACACTAATCCACCTTCTCACTGTCAACAGATTTTGATGCTTTATTTAGGTGTTTGTTGTTTTCCCTTGTTTTCCTGAGTTTACCAGCAGAGAACATTCAAACATTTTTTGAAGTCTTTTACCTTTCCAAAGAGATTTTTTTTTTTTTGGAGCTGTGGTTCTCTGTGTCATGGTCATTTAGAGATTTTTCTGTAGGAAGAGAGTAATCCATTGAATTTCAGGACATCAGCAAGGCAATTGTTTGCATTCTTATTTCTGCAGTGCCATTTCAAGTTCCCTGTCACATGGTGAGCCTAATCATGGTCTGGCTGATAGAGTTATTAATTGCAGGGAGGTGCTTGAAGCGTTCAACCTCCTTGTTCTTCAGGTCAGCTCTTTCCCTTATGCCCTGCAAACACAGCAGTCCAGGATCAGCTCTAGCAATGAGGTACATTGGATACAATCTGACACTGTGGTAAGTGTTTAACTGTTAATTTCAACTGTGAATTTTAATGTGGAATTCACGCCTAACAGAATCTAGAAAATGTGTGTGTTGGGAGGGAGCTCTTTCTCTGCTGGAGTTTATTATCTCAGATTCCAGATGGACAACCTTGAGATACTGATGGTGGAAGTAGCTCTTGATATTTAGGACGAGGAATTAAACAGTTTTCTTTATCCAGTCATGCAAGATGAGAATCCACTTTCTGTGCTCTGGTCAGACAAAGCTCTGTAGACATGCCACAAAGCTCCAGAGCTGGCTTTCCCTTTTCAAGCAGTATGACTTTTGACTGTAAGTTATATATCACATAGCCTGTCAAGTCTGTTCATTATGTTCCCAGTCCTAATTAAAGTTGTGTGCTAGGTTAACAAGTTTTGGTGTAGTAGGTGCTGTCATTGTGCAGAGAAAAAATCCTATTGAATATTCTGCACTAACTTTTTTCAGCATTTCAGCCAGCTGATTCTGAGGATGTTTTGGATAAACCTGCTAAAAATAGCATTTTCTCCTATTACTTGTTTGGTGTATTTGTATCAGATTTGACTTTACTGTGCTGAGTGGACCGTTAGTTTCTGCAAAGTGTCTTAAAATGGGAGCTGTAAAAAATAGTTAATGTAAAATGACAGAATGAATGAATATTCTAAGTTTGATTTTTGGTTGATTGTTAATATAAACCATGTGGTGACCTTCTAAAATGGTCTAAACAATTTTTTTTGTTTCCCAAAAGTAAAAAAATTAACAACTTTCAGTCTTCTAATTAAAAAAATAACCCACAAGAAAGGGGGAGACTATAGGTGGTTAATTGCATTCGTAGAGATTACTGTTAATATAAATGAACTGGAGAACATGCTGTGCTTCCATCAAAGGCTCACGAAATTTGAAACACAAATATTCTGCCTTTCTGATAGCTGTCTGCAGATTTACATTCCAACAACAAAAAAAATTTATTTGTGGTTTCCATTAGAAAAGCATATATACTCTGACAGTCAAGAACAACATTGGAAATTAATAATCTTTCTCTTTTCATGTTCTACTCTAAATAGAAATGAGATGACAGTTGTCAGTAGATGGAAAGCTAGAGATAGGGAGTTAGAAAATAATTAGCAGGATTCTAGAAACCCCCTGCAGTCACAGGTAGGAGATATACTGAAAAATTTGCAAGGACCTACACCTGTCTTTCCTAGCTGTAGGCAAATAATAAGTAAAAAAACAATTTACATTTTATTGTATTTGTTGAAACAAATAAATAGCGTCAGTTAGGGAGAATGGATAAAAAGAAGGGATTCTTTGGTTGGGAGAGTGCTTTCCACTTATTTTCTAAAATTACACAAGAAATAAAAATTTGTTCCAGAATACCTTATATTTTTGCTGTTTGTGTATGAAACAGGATGATGCAGCAAGTGAAGAAAAGCTATACTTTGGTTTGAATGAATACAGCAAATCCCTCCAGTGGGGAGTCACAAGTCCCCTTTTGAGATGTGATGAAACCTTTGAAAAAATGGTCAACACACTTTTAGAAAGGTAAAATAACATGGAAACTTGGGATTCTGCCCAGCTGGGATCTTAAAGATACATCTTTATGAGCCCCATTATGGGGGATGAAGACATGGTGACCTTTGATGTTGATCTTGGAAAACATGAAGTATGTGCAATTTTATTTTTGTAACAAATTTAGCGCAGTTGAAGAAGGGGGTGGATATCCTTCTTTGTTTTTAGAAGAGATCAGGCCCATTCAGCAGCAAGCTGGGCTCAGCTGTGCTTCTCTCTTCTTTTGGCTCAGCCCTCTCTGAGCTCAGAAGGTACCAGAGGTTTCATACCTCACCACTCCTGACATCTCTCTTGTTGGTGGTGAGGGACACGGTTTCAAAAACATTTTTGTTATTTCAGTAATTGGCCATGGTTTTGGTTCCTGCAGCTCAGGGCCTGTTAGTACCCTGCAGCTGCCTGAAAAAGCTACTTTTATGGCACACATCCAAGATACAATTAAATGTGCCCATTTCAGGAATGAGGGGAATACTGTCATTTCCAGCAATGTGGAATTAATCTGCTGTGCATATCAGCAGGACAGAACCCGTATAGCACTTCAAATAATAGGTCTCATGTTTTCATAATTGTTAGAACACCATTGTTCTGTGTTCAGTACTGTGCTTTCTGCTTTAATTAGGTCAGTATAATAGTTGTAAATGCATCTGTATTTATTAAGTAAAATTCAATATCAAATGTGTTAAATTAGCAACATTAATAATTAAGTGCATAATTAATAATTAATATTGTTATTATCTACAAATAGGCAATAATAATTAGGCCAGTTCCTTAGGTTTCTCCTATTTTTTCTGGTCAAATCGAATGGAAGAGATAGTGGTCACTATCACTCTCTTTCTGTTCAAGTGTGGGTGAGAAAAAGGATGAAGGAGGATTTATGTATGTGCAAATAATCATACAACATTAGGATAATACTAGAAATTGATGGCAGGTGAACCTCTCTCTGTCTTGGAGCCAGGATATGTTTTTGTGTTGCAGTTTATCAATTTAGGCTCTGTTTTCAAGTAACTGGGCTATTCTGTCTGGGTGGATGAGCCATTCAACCTTACAAGCTGAAAGCATTGCAGACATTTTTATGGCAGGAAGAGTAAAATATATTTTTAAAACTTACTCGTTTAGTGACTGGCTTGTGATACCCAGAACAAACTACTGTATGTACTGGCTAAACACAAACCCTAAACTTTCTTTAAATGGATAACATATTGTCTATTAGATTACTCAAGAAAGAGACCAGAGAAATTTGGAACTTCTTGTTATTTTAGTTATTCTGACTTATGTGACTTAAGACCAGCACTCAAGGCGTAATAGTGTAGTGTTTTTCTCTATTATGGTGGCGAGTGAGCTCAAGGGAAATGTCTAGAAACTGAGTGGGGTTTTTTGCTTGAGTAGGTTTTAATTTTATTTCTCTTAAAATTTTACTTTCATATTTGTTGTCACTGCGTGTAGCTGTAATGAAAGCAAAGATGTTAGCTATGTGGTTAAGAGGCAAAATGTAAGTTGATTTGGCTCAGAACCAGCAATTCCTATTGGCATGTCCAACTTTCTAGTGAGAGTCTGAGAGATGTGAAATTATGAAGTACTTTTCCCACAAGCCACTTGAAGCCATGATTGTCCTTAAGTTTGTAGAAGAAAAAGCTTGTGGAAAGCAAAGCAATTATAAGCATGTGTTCTCGGAATAAATTTGATCTGAGGTGTTCCTTATCTCCATCAAGCCAAAGATCTTTAGCTGAAATTTTGGACCAGATGAGGGTAACAGAAGTTTATAATTCTTATTAGTTGAGCTCAGGACTTGAGCCAAATGCAGAGAATTTTTTGTTCAAAATTTTTGTCATGAAAATGGAAGACTTCATTCTTTGAGCACTATTGGAAAAAATAGGCACTTCCTCCCTATGCAGTCCTGCATTTTGGTTGATTTTCAGACAGTACTGTGATTTTGCATGTGCTAATGCAGAACTGTGTCTCCCCCAAGGTACCCCCGGCTGCACAGCATGGTGATCCGCTGCTACCTGCTCATTCAGCAGTACTCCCAAGCTCTGATGGCCCTCACCACCATGGCCTCTCTAAGGGATCACAGCACACCTGAAACACTCAGCATAATGGATGACCTTATCACCGGTCCAGGAAAGGATAAGAATGGCTGTGGCCACATGCTCGTCATTCGGGTGCCATCGGTGCAGCTGGCCATGCTGGCCAAAGAGAGGCTACAGGAAGTGAGGGACAAGCTGGGGCTGCAGTATCGTTTTGAGATCCTCCTTGGGAATCCTGCCTCGGAGCTCACTGTCGCGAAACACTTCGTGACACGGCTCAAGGTGAGCAGAAACTGAATGTTTGTTGTGTGCTCACTGTAGTCATCTGGCTGTTGTAGTGGTTTTGTGTTTATTCCCAAGTGTTTATAGGTTAATTATTCCATAGGGAAAGGGCAGGTGTTCTGTATCTGTCACTGCAAATGCAGTTCTGTACTTTGAACATAAAAGATAGAGAGACTTGGAACAAACCTGAATTGTTACTGGTCCATGAAGTCAAACACCAGCTGTTATTTCACTTCCTTAAGTTGAATAACTGTATGCATCAGATAGGGTTCAACTCTAAAAGCAGAGCTCAGATCTCTGTAGGCAAACTAATTATTTCCACCAACTTATCTGTCTGTCTAGTGTATCTGTTGTCTGCTCTGTTCATCCATCTTCTGCCCTTCCGATAACTGGTAAAGTATGCTGTTTGTCACAAATTTCTTTCCTCAACCCCCTGCATGCTGAAAGCCTGAAGAGGCTACATGCATATATGCCTAGCATATCTGCACCAGGCTAAAATTTTGCATGGATTTACTCTTTGCTCAGAAAGAGTAAATCAAGTAGCCAAACCCACTTCATATATTGACCTCACTACATTAAACAAAGGGGTGATGGGTTGCCTGCCTTAGCTATCAGCCTGAAAGTAGTACTGGTTATCTGTCCTGATCTTTGCTCTGTCTCACAGAGAGCTTAATTTTCTGCTTCTACTATGAGTTATACAGTGTATTCAAAACCATGGAAAAGAGGAATTAATTTTGTGAGCCTGTCTGAAAGAGCTTGCCTACAGCCAAAAGCAGATAAAACGTCCTTTAAAGAAGCTATGACTCCTGCTTCTCAAACTTTATGTGCAGCAGGAGAGGGAAGAAAGTGGTCATAAATGAGACAATGACATGTGAAATTAACTGCTCTGTGCTGGTGGGGTGTTTTGGATTGGTATGAGTTCCACCCTTAAATAATTCTGGATTGAGTCCTGTGAGGGCTTCTTAATAGTGCTTTGCCATAATGAGTTGCAGCCCTTACACAGTGATGAAGCACCTGTGAGGCCTTGACTGTGGAGTTGTTGCAGGTGGATATCCATGTAGACATTGGTTTGGAATAGAGGAGTTTGATCAGGTAGAGAGTGAAAAACATTCTAAATAATTCTTCTTATTCCTCTCTCCAAAACATAAGATGTATTTTTTGACTAAAGAGATCTGTAGGATTCTAGATTTGTTTATTTTCTTGCAGTATACTAGAAGAAAAACCCTCAAATCTGAACCATGCATATGAAGGGAGTCGAGGAGAGGAATTCAGTTCCCCAAATATAAGCCTGTAGTGTCTTTTTAGGTGGGGTGTCTCAGTAGTATTTCAGAATAATAAAGGTCACCTGTGAGGCTGGTGCTGCTAGTCTGGTGCCTGGGATAACACAAGATTTCTGACATGGTGTGAGCATATGTTTGGGGAACTGATTCCCATTATAAAATTCATGAGCCTAGGTTATTGCAGATGAATTTGATTTAGTCTCTATGCTGCTGGGCATTTGTTCTGACATTAGGTGGAGTACTGAAACTAAAGGACTAGAGCCAGTGGAGAGCTTTCACTACAAGCATCCCAGCCATTTTTTTGATGTGTGTATGGGGAGAGAGCAATATGAGGCTACTGAGTGCTGAGGCTCAAAATATGGTCCCACCAATACTCTTTGCTGCTGAAATGCTCATCATGACCATTTTCAGAGACAGGGAGAGAAACTTTATAGGTGTTAGTGAACCCAGCTGAAAAGTGTGACTTAACTTGGCCTCTCTCTCAGATGGCATTAGCAGGGTGTGTGATGCCACAGCAGGGCAGGGAGGGTGGGCAGCTGTCTCTGCAGTGCTGGTGGCTGCATTGTTCTGTCAGACAAGCCTGCTGGTCAGCCAGACTAGCCAGACAGGTCATTCCTATCCATCAGGGAGTCAGAGGTACAGAATGAAACAAGAGATGGAAGACAATTTAAATAACTATTTCACTGACCAGGGATGCTGTCATGGCATACTCTTTAAGTGTAACAAGAGTCAAACTGTTTGGGAGACATTCAGAAGTGAGGAGCCCTGAGGGTTGTACCTCTCTGACCTTCCTGAGAAAGATGGTCAAGAAATATATCTTCTGGATGCAAATTTACATCTCAAAGCCCCAGGCTCTCATTCTTTTTAGGTCCTTATGCTAGCAATAAGAAAATCAAGGAAAATCAAAAGAAAAATTGTCTTCCCCTATTTCACTTTCTAGTCACGCACTTTCACAGAAACTTCAGTCTGTGGAGAGGCAGGGGAGCACACAGCTGGACTAACCTTGTTGAGCCAGAAGTTCTCTCTCTGCTGCCAAGGCTGCTTTACCAAGTCATAAAATACTGCTAGGTAATTGGAGAAATAAATTTTTTCAATAAGCTGTGCTGAACCAGGGGAACTGAAGGGTGTAAGGACGTGGAATTGAGTGCTACCAACCTTTCCAGTGCTAAGTGAAAATGGTGTAGTTTTGTGGTCTTGGGCCTTGATAGACTGTAGATAAGGAGTTCTTTTAGAGGGGGATTACCTCCAGGGGAAGGTGAAATGTGTTTCTGTCATGTAATCTTTGATTGTGTAAAATAATTAAACAAGTTTCATTGGCCCTTTTTCATACTCCACTTCAATGTCTTACTTTAGCTTTACATTAATATCTTTTATCTGTGCCAAATTGAACACATCGACTGCTTTTTCCTCTGACCGCTCACACTAATGCCACACCTGGTGAATATTTCCAGCACTGAATAATGTATGCTATGCACCCATTTTTCTTTGCATTTAATGCTTGGCTAACAGCTGGCTACCAGAAAACAAATGCATGCCTGCACCCGAGGTCTCCTTCCTGTTGGCCATTGAGTAAGCAAGCCCTATATACAAAGCAAAAGCAGGAACTGATGAAAAAAGGAAACAGCTGAAGATTTAGAAGATGTCATTCAGGTGTGACTGGAATATTCTCTGTTCACAGGCTTGGAGGGGCAATGAGCAGGACGACTGGATTCCTCGCACCTATCAGGATCTGGAAGGTCTACCTTGCATTGTTATTCTCACTGGCAAAGACCCTCTGGGAGAGACTTTCCCCAGGTGCTGTCACTACTCTTTCAATATGGTTGCTCTCTAACATGTTTAGATAAGTTGGGTTTGATACCATCTAGCTGTCTTTTCACAGAAGAAGTGTGTTTTTGTAGACTTTAGTTAGGAACTGTTTAAAGGTTTGGAAAGTACAGTTTGTGAAAAGTCATATTACTCTACCATGCGGGTCAGTAAGTGTCTGTGCAAAGTACGAAGGAGCACAACTTATGTGCTGGATATTTTAAAATAATTTTATATGTACAGGCTAAAAAAATTGTTCATATTTAGTAAGCAGTTAAAGATAGGGAATGTTCTTCAAAGTCAGAGAAAACAAAACTTTTTTCATTTGTGTTGGCTTTCCTAGGTCGCTGAAATACTGTGACCTTCGACTAATTGACTCCAGCTACTTAACTCGTACTGCGTTAGAGCAAGAGGTGGGCCTGGCATGCTGCTACGTCTCCAAGGAGGCAATTCGAGGGCCTATTGTAGCTCTTGACCTCAGTGAGAAGGAGCAGGAGAAGGCAAATGGTAGCGAGAATGACTCTGATGAGCTGCTGATAGACCTGGACCGGCCCCAGAGCAACAGCAGTGCTGTCACTGGAACCTCAGGTCAGTTATTCTGCTGTCGGTCTCGAACACAAGTCTTTATTCCTGCGTCATTGGAATTTGGATGCAAGTAGTGAGATGTTTTCTCAAATGTGGGTTGCTTAGCTGGATTCAGCTGCAGGCTAGGCAGTGAAATGTTAGTTGCAGACTCTTCATACACTGAGCAATTTTCCTGTCTACTGCTAAAAGGAGACAGTGTTTCAGTGGAAGGGATGGTATGCCACAGCTAAGCGTCCCTTGTGATTTTGATTTTTAAACTTTCATTTCACGTTTGTTGCTAGCTTTGTTCAGTGGATCCTGAAAAGATCTTAAAAATCAGAGCAAAAAGGGCTAGTATAAAATTTTAGGAATAGAAAAATGCTCTAAACTCTGGGAATACCTATGGGTGAGGATGGATATCTGCCTCCTTGACAAGACCAACAGAATGGTTGGGTCTTGTCCTACCTCTTCAGGCATCACCTCCCATCAAGCCTTTCCTTCTTTGCATTCTGCAGACACTTGTGGTTCCTTCCCTTTATTTCCCTATGAGTCTGAGGTATTAAGACAGCTGAACTGGGTCTTTGCTATGCACCTGGTCTTCCCATACACTAACTAAGCCTGACAGGTAGGGAGGAGAGGACATAGCCCAGTTCGTGTCCGAGTTGCAGTGAAATAAATGCTCTGTTCTTCATAGAAAGGAAGATGCAATTGATCTGTATATACAGTGGTTTGTTAAACATGACTTTCAGAATGTTGTACCATCAAATTCCAAATCCTAGATGGGAAATGATAGCTAGCATACAGAGATTAGGATTGAACACTTGGAGTCTGAACCCTGTTGCTCCAGGGCATTTGCCTCTCCAGCGAAAGGGACAGACAGATGTAAATGATTTCTTTTTACATGGTGAAACACTGACCTAAGCCACAGCAGCATTCATTGAACAGAAGTATTTGTATATTAGGATTGTTGCATAGATCAGATGAATTTGTGGTTTTCTTACATCAGTCAGTAACTTTTCATTGCCTGCTTTTTGTTTTCCCAGGCTCCCTGGCTGACAACGGTGTGAGCTCCTCGAGTGCCGCAGACAAGTCTCAGAAGCAGGCACCATCCCTGAACTTCCAGGCTGTGGCACACAGCTCGGTAGACGAGGGAGCTTACTCCAGTTTTACAGCCAGAGAGACCCTGAAACAAGAGTGTGACTCGCTGGGTAACCAGATGGCCAGCAGCACCACTCCCAAACTCTCCTCACTGTCTTCGGTCTCCCAGACCTTTCAGTGGCCTGCCCAGTCAGCCAAGGACAGCAAGGCCCTCCGCGTGGCGCTGCCGCGCATCGTCATCCTGTCCAAAGCTGCGTACTGCCTCCTGAGCTCGCAGAAAAATGGGAACTTGCCTTCCTCCTCTTCCCTCCTGCCTCATGCTGATGTGTCTTGGCTGAGCTCCCTGAGGCCTCTGCTCCACAAGGACATGAGCAGTGAAGAGCAATCTCTGTACTACAGGCAATGGACGGCAGCCCGACAGCACCACGCGGACTTCAGCAATCAGGCTGAGGCGTCTGCCACCAGGACTTTTCACCCCCGACGGCTGCTTTTGACAGGACCACCACAAGTAAGCTCCTCCTGCCTTTTCAGCAGTCTGAGGGGGCCAAGTTTGCAGTGATGTGTTTTGAGGTGAAAAATCAAAGTCAAATTTTAAGGCTAAGTCCGTGCTGAAAGTGGTAAGGAGAGGAAGGGTGATGCTGTATGTCATGTTTTAGCCTAAATTAAACACATGTGGGTGGTGCTGGGCACAACATTGCTATGAGCACATCAGGAGAGAAGCAGTTATCACTGCTGATCTCCCTGAATACAAAAGTGGCACAGGCTGTGGCCAGGTTGTGCTCAGAGACCGATTTAGTAAAAGTGTTTTCAGTATAGTGGGCAATACTACATCTTGCAGTGTTTTCAGACAGAGCTGAACACAGAGCTTTGGGAGTAAGCCCCAAGGCACTTATCTGAAATTTACCCTTCCACTGTCGTACTTTGGGTTGGCATTTAGACTTTTTTCCATTTCTGGCTCAGGTTGGAAAGACTGGTTCATACTTGCAGTTCCTAAGGATTCTCTTCCGCATGCTGATCCGGTTGCTGGAAGTAGATGTGTATGATGAGGAAGAGATTAATGCCAGTAAGTATTTAGTAGGTATTCTTAAGGTGTATCATAAAGAGCCTATCTTGTGTATTATTCAGCAAGGAAGTTCCTAGGCTCACTGAAAGACTTTGAATTGCACCTAATGCGTGTCCTCTCCATCGGTGTGTAGCTAGACTCTAGGTGTCTGCATATATTTCAGTATAGATTGATAAAAAAGTGAACTTTATAATGGGCTTACGTATTTTGGGTTGATACATTTGTGTAGCACTCAAACAAAAGTGAGCTCAAAGCTGTAAATTGGCAACATCTGCCTGTGTTATCTCTCCTTGCAGGTTTTTAAGTGCTGGCTGCTTTTAAGCAGACAGGACATTTAAGAACATTTTGTTCCTAGATGAAACCTAACTATTATTTATGTTTATTTAGAAGTTATATACCTACTTTCAGTATTGTCTCCTATCTGCAGTTTGCAGATTTTATGCTGAGGATAAAGGGGAGCGGGATCCTCTTTGGATTTGTGCTCATTTGTCAGATCTCACAGATCCATTAACTGCCATGGCAGGACTTTGCCTTGAGGAGAGCAAAACCTTTCAAAAATTAGTTCTCTTCATGATGTTCTGGTACACAATTCTCATGACCATTAGAAAATGTAGTTGTTGTATCCTGAAAATGTAGTTGTTGTTGAACCTTGGAAAATGTAGTGTCCTGAAAATGTAGTTGTTGTTGAACCTTGGAAAAGACTAATATTTCTGTTCATACAGTGCTATTAAAAAAAAATAAAGAAGAAGAGAAAAATATATTTTCCTTTTATTTGGAGCGTTGGGGGCTATTATTCCCTTGTAATTTGAACTAAAGTACCTCGGAAATTTAGGATGAAATATCAGAACATGCAAGAGATGTTCTGCATCATGCTGACCGGCCTGTTAGGATCATGGCAATGTGTCACACCCCTGCCAGGAATGCATGGAACTCCAGCAGAAGAGCAGTTTGGGTTTGGTTGAGGTTTTTAGTTGTGGCTTTTTTGCTCCCACTACTTCTGTTGGAATGCTTCTCCAGAGCCCTTGTGTTCTCATTATTTTAAATACTGCTTTATTCTCCACCCCAAATATGTTTCTGTCCCATTTATACACATTTTCTTTGGGACCAAAAAACATAGTAATTTAAATACTTTTTCTCTTCTTTGAGGTTTGTTTCTTTGGAGTGGTCAGGCAGCTATCTTACCTCCCCTTCAGCATTCATCTGGGTAGTCTGGATCTTCTTACAGGATTCTCACAAATGACAGGCTCTTTATTCTCCTTATCAGTTTGGTACTCTGGCCTACACACCTATTTTCAATTTATCCTTCTGGTGCATGGGTGAGCAGAACTGTATGTTTAACCAACCCAGCCTACAACAGCTCATGTATTTCCCTGCTCCCACTGAAAGGCCCATGACTGGTGAAACCCGTGAGTGCACTGGTCTTTTCCATTCTCCCTTTTCAGTGGTATTGATGCTTAGCTTGTACTCCATGGTTTCTCAGCAACTCTGTCATTTCCAACCAAGGCGCTCCCAACCTGCTGCAGAAATGCTTGTTATTAATCCTTGAATGTACATATGACTCACATTTTTTCTGTTAAATATCAGCAAGCTTTTGTTGTTACAGTTGTTGAGGCCGTTGAATTCTTTCCAGCTGATCTGTGATTTCTTCTTCATGTTGACAATGACTTTTAGGAGTGTGTGCCACCAGCAAACTTAAGCCAATTTTTTTGTTTAAGCTGGTGACATTAGTGAGAATATTAAACAGAGTGCCCCTCTACTGCCCCTCTTCTATTTAGTCAACTCTTTCAATTTACAGACCATTCTCCATTTTCTTCAGCTGTATTAATAATTTGTCCTATAGTATCATACCAAGTACTTGAGTCCAGAAGATAAGATTAATTGCTTTTCCTTTGTTCAGAGAAATAGGTATTTCATAGCCATATAATGAAAGTAACACAGGATTTATTTCATCAACCTATTTGCATTTTATCACATTTTTCATTTAATTCAACATCTTCAATTACTTCCTTCATCCTCTCCAAATTTTTGAATATTACCCTGGTCAAAGTAATGGATTCAGAGCTCTTTAGTTTACTGTCTCTCCTCTTGCATCAGGGTAGGGTGAGCATGTGCTCATCTAGAGACCCAACCTTAATTCACTTTTCTAAACCAGTAACCTCAATTACACACCTGCTTCCATCTCATTTTAATCTGAATTGACTCATGTTCAAGCTGCATTCCAAAGCTGTTTTCTTAGGCCAGTGTTTTCTACCATTCCTATTGCTTAAACTTGATTTTCTACTTTAGACTTATCTCTGTTGGATCAATACAGAAAAGTTTCATTTGATCCTTGCTGGCCACATCCTATTCTGTAATAGGAGTGTGTCTTCTACTGCCTTTATCATGTACCACCAGCTACTAGTTCATAAATATATACAGCCTCTCTTTCCTTGCTTTCATCATTCTGCCTTTGGATACTTTTGCTTTTCATTCACCCAGTGCTCTTCGTTCCATCACAGAGAGGCTTGAAACTACTACACCTGTGCCTTCTGCACAAATAGGACCATTCATCTGATCATTTTATGCTTAAGCCAGGGTGAATTATACCTCAGCAGCATGATGAGGAACAGTGCAGAAAGATACCTAGGAGTCTTCTTCCCCTGCACGCCGTTTCTAAGGAATTGCCATTTCTTTGAAATGGCTTTGTGTGGATTGTGATTTCTCTGGTAATATTTATGATGTTCAAAGATGTTGCTGTGTGTGTGTGCATGCCTTTGTGAGTTGCAGTGCAACTGTAAAGCAGCAACCATCACATAAGCATCATTTGGTGGGTATCTGATTTTGCTTACCTGAAGTGTGTTGTTGCAGATCATACAGAAAACAGCGAAATTACTCAGTCTAGCAATGACCACTGGCCAGACATTGAGATCTTCAGCAAAATATCTTTTGACCTGAGTGTACATGACCCTAAGTACAGAAATATAAGTCCTGTATACACAGAACAACTCTCAAGAGTGAAACAAGGTGAGTAAAATGTAGACTTTTAAAGGAATACTTTCCTACAGACATTCAGTGTTTATTGGTTCATTTGAACACAAGTTCACAAGAACCTTTAATCTCCAAAATTGAATGGGAAAAAAAACTATGTATTCTTTACAGTTTTTTACCAGGATCACAATCTCTGTTTTTTAATGCTCCTAAAATTTCTGTTACTTCTTTTGTTTGTGCACAGAAACAAGCAAAGAAACAAAATCAGAGGAACCTAAGAAAAGGGAGACCGTGTCCATGATGCTGACTAAATATGCAGCTTACAACACCTTCCATCACTGTGAGCAGTGCCATCAGTACATGGACATTAATCCTGCTGCACAGGTTGGTGTCAAGGTCTAAGGGTAAACTGCAACCTTGGTTTTTTATTGTGGATTCTCCAGGCATACTGCTCTCATCTCAGGACTCATGCTTTCACCTTCCCTCAGATGGAATTGTTTAATTCTTCCATTCTCAGGGGAGATACTGAGCTACAGACCCAGGAGCATCAACTGTGTCTGCCACGTTCTGAATGAGCAGTTTTCCTCTGCAGCTGCCTCTGGCAAAGGGTGAATATTGTAATGAGTTTTCTGAAGCCAAAGCATTATTCAGCCTGCCCAGAGGGTTTGCAGTGTTTCACGGGAGAAGACTGTAAAAATTAAGAGAAATGCTTGTCTAACCTAAAAGCCAGCCATCCACACCTGTGATGGGAGATGGCAAGGCCTGCTTCTTCCTTGCTTTGTATGTAACTGTGCATCCTTCTCAGCAGTAGATTACGAATCACTGAACAGAAATGAACATTTTAATCTGTTTAGTTAAAAACCCTTTCGTTTCTAAAGCAAACAGTTATGCTCACAGAAAACTGGCAAGTAAGATTATTCCTGGTTAATAGTTCACACATTATTTCTTAACCACCAGCAGCAATTTACCTGGAAGTTTCTTATCTCCATTCATTCATTCCTTGCTCGCTAATGTTTTCCAGCAGCTTGCTATTAAGATATGGCAGCATAGTCACCCCGACCTGGCAGTGCACAATGCCAGTTCCTTCAGAGCAGCACCAGCAGGTCTGATCTAAACCTCATGCTTCATTAAGTCCGTTGACAGAAGCAAATCCTCCCCAAGGACATCTGTTGTTCCCTCCACTCATCTTTGTGCGTGTGGTTAAACATAACCAGTACTAATAAATATAAACATCTACTTGTATGTGCCAGTGTGAGCTGTGTATATAGAACTAAGATAATTAAGCTCAGGGAAATTACGCTTTCAAAGGGGAGTCACTAGAGAGCAAACATTGTGAAGAGAGAGGGAGTCTTAAATGCTTTAACAAAACCTAAATAAAGTCCCTTGCATTTTCCATCTTAGGCTAATTATTTCAGTTTTTAGCAAAAGATTATAGAAAGCTCATTGGTCAGAGTAAGTGATTTGACTTTGTAGTAAGACAGATGCTTTTGTAGGATGAAATCTATGTGCTGTGTAGGCATTACATGGTTCAGCGAAGTGCTGTGCAAAATTAGGCTCACCCAAATTCTTCATAGCCTTGTTAATGGTGTGGTCTGCTTTGGTCACACAACTACTTAGGAGAGTATTGCCACAGGAAAAATACTATACTGATACCAATACAGTAGTGCTCCTGCTGAGGTGTCTGACAGTGCATGCTGCTGCGGAGGCACCCCCACATACTGCACTGCTCTTTGAATCTTCTAGGTAAATTGATTTGGACAGTTTTTTTCCTAGTATGTATGAGTGTTTGTGGTTTTGTGTGTGTGTGTATGTATGTGTCTATATATTTTACTTTCTTTGTAAATATTGAGAAATAATTCCTAGCTGAAATGAACTTCAGAAGAGTCCAGTTTGGCGAAAGACCATTACTAGTACAGAAACCTGATTCCTTTAATAGCAAGGCCTAAATAATGTACCTTATTGTTAGGAAAATGATTATTGAAAGAGAGTGGTTTGGATATTCTTCTCTGATGGCTTCCACTACTGTGACTGTAAGAACTCCTCCTCCTTACATACTCCTTATGTGTTACCTGCTTGGAAACTTCTTTTTGCTGCTTGTTTGCATTCAGGTGTCTGACTCCACTCTGCATGCATTCACATTTTCATCCTCGATGCTGGGAGAAGAGGTTCAGCTGCATTTTATAATCCCCAAGTCCAAAGAGAACCATTTTGTCTTCAGCAAACAGGGAAAACATCTCGAAAGCATGCGACTCCCACTGGTCTCTGACAAGGTGTGTGCTGCTCTTACCCATCTGCTGCATGCAGTCAGCTTGACATACATATGCAAATTAATGGGGGGAGCTTTTTCCTGTTGTCTTTTTGTTTTAAAGTCCTTTGTGTAGATCTTGCCTGACTGTCCTTAGAATGGGTTTTTTTTCAGGGCAAACATCCTTTTTTTTCCATTCCTAGCATCCAGTTCGTACGTGTTGCAATAATCAGTGATGTTAAAATCTGGTACAAAAAATAAACAAATAGAAGTGCCTATCAGGAATAACCTGCTTTTTTACATAATGTTGCCAAAATACCTTGTGTTCCAGCAGAATTTAAATGCAGTCAAGAGTCCTATCTTCACCCCATCGAGTGGACGTCATGAACATGGACTCTTGAACCTCTACCATGCCATGGAAGGCATCAGCCACCTGCACCTCCTGGTAGTCAAGGAGTATGAAATGCCACTTTACCGAAAATACTGGCCCAACCACATCATGCTTGTCCTGCCAGGCATGTTCAACAATGCTGGAGTTGGTAAGAGACACCATCAATGCATTGCTGTGAAGGTACCAAAATCTGTCTTGGACAATGTAGATCATACTGTTGCAGGAAACCATGCAGCAGCTCCTCACATACCTGCTGTGATAACAGCAGCAATGTCTGTGCAAAAATGTAGAAGAACTGCTGTCAAGGGCATGGAATATATGTTTGCATGGATCACTGCCTTCTCAGCTTAAAGTCTGATGTTTTATGGGCCATATTCACTCACTTTACTCAACCCTGCTGTGTAAATTCTAGATGTTTTGCACATATTCAAATTGCAGTGCTTTAGTTAGCAGAAAGTAAATATTAACTGCAGTTGAACACCGGGGGCTTGAACTTTGGAATTTGTTTTCATGGATGCTGAGTTTATTCTGCAAGAAGTTTTGAGTAGCTTCACTTTAGAATCTTAGCCCCTTCTTGGTTCAAGTTACTTCATTAATGCCCACATAATTGTGTTCTGCAGAGTGTCTTAAAGCATCCAGTCTTCTTGGAATCTGCCTTGTGGATTTAATCCCACTGTAAAAGGGACACACAGATTTCTTTTCAAACTAAGGTGTTATAAGCACTAAGTTCAAAAAGGGTAATGATTGCAGATGTTCGTGTTACCTTTCTCTGGAAAGAGTGATAAAGTCTAATAAAGATGTCTGTACATCTTCTTGATGGTATTTCCTCAGGTGCTGCCAGGTTTCTTATTAAGGAACTTTCCTACCACAACCTCGAACTGGAACGAAACCGCTTGGAGGAGCTGGGAGTGAAGCGCCAGTGCGTGTGGCCCTTCATCGTGGTCATGGACGACTCCTGCGTCCTGTGGAACATGCACAGCCCCCACGAGCAGTCCAGGTTGGTACCCACCCACGCTGGCTCCTTGCTCTGATCCAGCACTGACAGCAGCACATCTGTGACCGAGGCTCGTCTCCACCATCTGGCAGGGTACTCGGAGCAGTAGGAAGGCTGTATGTTTGTCTTGTTGACCACCAACATTCAACCACCTGCTGTTGAACACTTCCACATGACTGTGCCCTTACATCTGTGTCAGTACCTCCAACAGATCTCTGCTTGTGTTTATTCTTTGCCTAGAGCCACTCTTGGTCTTAGCGACTGTTTAAGTGATTTTTCAATATGTTACTTTGTTTTGATTCAATTTATGTTTCTCAGAGCAAACAGTGTATTTGGGGAACTTAGGAGTCATTAAGCTCTTGACCTGCTCGGTGCTTACACTGTCCAGTACAGAGAAAATAGCATTCAAAAAATTATGTGTAAGGTGACTTCTTTTCCCTTCGTAAGTTGCTGTGTAAGAACTTATTCTGCTGAAAGGCTCATTTTCTGAATGGTTGCATTGATGAGGTGAAATTAGTTGGCTGTTGCTAAAAAGTCTTCCTTTATGTATATATTTTTACAGCATCTGGAGTAAACATTCTCGGTGTCAATTGAATTTTTTGGTCCTTTTTATACACACACATGTATATATATATGCAGTGTATGTAATATGAAAATAATAAAATATGTTTGTATGTTGTGTATGATCATGTTTTGCAGCCAGTCCCTGGAGCCTGGGGGTTTCAGCAAGAATGTGTCTTTGAAAAGTGTCCTCCAACACATTGAAGCCACCCCCAAAATTGTTCATTATGCAATACTGGGTGTTCAGAAATGGAACAGCAAGCTGAACACCAGGAAATCAAAGGCTCCGTTCTCCAGGTGCCATGTGCGTGATTTTATACTGCTCAACATAGACCTGACCCAGAATGTGCAATATGATCTGAACAGGTAGGCAATACGTATATATCTGTGGAAAAATAGCATATTGACTTGTTAAGAACCTTGTCACAATGTTTCTGAGTGCTGTTGAGATAAACAGAAAGATCCTCCCTTAGGTAATGAGTGCACAATCACAGACATAAAACCTGCGTGATATATGTTTCATCTGAATGAGTAAGGCATCAAAATAAACCTGCTATAAGCCAAGAAAACCTGGGGAAGACAGATCAAGGGCAAGGAAGGGCTTCAGAGGACTGAAAAAGTGAGGAAAGAAGAAACTTGAGGAGAAAAAATAATTGGGACACCAAAAGTACAAGAAAGGCGCCAAAATGGTATCAGTTACAGGAAGAATGGGGAGCTTCCAGAGTGCCTAGGAGGAGGGATTCCTTGTATTTCCTTCAGAGATAGCTGTCCTCCCTGTTGTCACTTGAGTTTGCAAGAAAAACAGATGAAAAAAATTCTACTATTGCCTTCCTTTCCCCCCACGCCCCTCACCTAGCTTCATTTGCAGTAAAGCACCCATATCCTGGGCTTTTATTGCTAGCTCTCATCACAGATTGAAGAAATACCCAATTCTTCTCCCTTGACAAGTGAGTTCCAAATAAACCCTGTCTCTGCTGGGCATAGTTGGCCCTGGGACTTCTGACCTTGGGCTCCTGCTGCTGCTTTCAGGGATCCTGTGTGTTTCAGCAAGGAATTGTAGCCTGTCAGTGCAAGCTGGTGTGACTTTTGGAGCTCTTGATTTCACATTCTGTGTCAATCACAGAATTGAAATCACAGAATTCAGAGCTCTTGATTTCACAATCTGTGAGGTGGGAGTCAGCCCATAGAAATGAACAGCATCATGAATAGTGGAGGATTAAGGTTACTTCCCAGCAGCTTTTTCTCCCATAGCCAAGTATTTGTTAAAGCCATATTTTAAATATTCTATAATTTAAATATTTTAAATCCCCATGATTCCAGTTTATGGAGAAATATGTCATATGGAACTGGCTTGTTCAGAAGTGGAGATTGGTCACTGCAGAACTTCTGCCAAGTCCAAAATACATAATATAAAAAAACCCAAACATAGAAAGAATTTTTAAAAAAAGAAGTAAAGGGTGGGGAGGAAATGATTGATGCCAGTATGTGATGAACATGGGAGCGCAGGCCAGATTTGGTGTGGGGAAGAAGCACATGGGCACACTGAAAAGTGAAGACATAGTTTGGGTTTAGGGTGACCAGCAGCTGATTTCCTTGACCAGGAGCACATTGAAGCAATGAGTCTTCAGAGCTCTGCAGAAAATTTGCAGTAGCACCATATCAGATGGTCTCCAGAAATCTCTGCTGAGCCCATACTGGTGCATTTCAGCAGGGGGTGTGTGAATGCTCGTGCACAGCAGCCACACAGCTGGTTTAGTGATCTTGTGTTTAATGTCCAGGTATTTCTGTGAAGATGTGGATTTTAACCTGCGGACCAACAGCAGCGGCCTCCTCATCTGCCGCTTCAACAACTTCAGTGTCATGAAGAAACATATTCAGGTTGGAGGACAAAAGGACTTCGTCGTTAAGCCAAAAATCATGGTAAGTCTGGTGTACTTAAGGGGTAAAAGCAGGACTTGTTTTCCCTAGAAATAATGAATTCTATGGTTCTTTAGATTTATTTTGTGCTTATTTGACATCTGACATCCATGGCTTAATCCATGGTAGGGTGCCACATCAAAAACAGAAAACGAGAAACATTTTGCTATTTATAAATTACTAAAAAATTCCTCCTAATCTATTAGAAGATGGACTGAGATTGGGAAGAGTTTGGTTTAGCTTTTCAATGGTATCTCTGGTGGAGGAAGAATTTGCAGGCAAGCAAGCAAGTTGTACCAGATTCAGTTTTAAAAATTCAGCACAGCCACAAGTTTCTGGTGTTTGCTGATTTGTGATGACTTTCAGTCCTTGCACTTCGTAACAGGAAGAGGGCTGAAGAAAGACTCTGAAAACTGCAACCTTCTGAAATCCCCCCAGGAAATACAAGTATTTATAAGAATATACTAAATATTTTTTTTAATATTTAATATAAAAATTTACTAAATATTTTATACAGAGTATGTTACACCTATGTCAGCTTGAAATGGAGGTGTATTTCAAAGGATTGTCTTTAATCTAGGAATCTTATAGTTTGTGTTCCTGGTGGTTTTGAACACATTCCACACCATCTTCCTTTTAAAAAACCACCTCCCATACTTCACAATTTAACTGACTAAACTCTGGGTTCAGGTATTTTTGAAGATAATTTTCTGATTTTCCTTTTCTTGTGGTTGCAGTGGAATCTGTAGTGACGGACTGGCCTATGGGAAAACTCCATAGAAAGCAGTTTTTATAGATGACTCCACACAAGGAGTATGTAATTTCATATAATGCCCATGAGTAAGGCAGGATGAAGGCCACTGTGACAGTTTGAACTCCACATTTTATGTCCCTTCTTTAGGCAAGCAGATATCCACAGAAGTACATAGCAAGCACAGAATGAGCAATTAATTTATTTCTGTGCTTTGGTGCTATGTGAAAATTGAATGAGGACTTTTGATGCTTTTGTTCCTCTTCTCTCTCTCCCTGCTCTGTCAAGTCAGTCCCTTCCCCAGTTAGAGGAATTCCAGCAGAGCAAATACACGGAGCAGGTGGGTTAAAAGGGGTTCCCCTTGGTTTCACTGCAGGTCTCAGACAGCGTGGCACCAATAATGCCTCTTCAGTACGTCTGTGCCCCTGACAGCGAGCACACATTGCTGGCAGCCCCGTCTCAGTTCCTCCTGGAGAAATTCCTTCAACATGCAACCTACAAACTCTTCCCCAAGGCCATTCACAACTTCAAGAACCCGGTGTTGGCCATCGACTGCTACCTGAACATCGGGCTCGAGGTACAAGAGATTTGCAGGGATGATGGGGACAAGGAAATGCAAACCTTTACTTCAGTATCTTTGTTGTGTTGAAATGCCCTTCTTCAGCATCAGGGGTAACGTTTGAAGACTTTGGTCTCAAACAGATTCTGCTGCTGGAAGTAAAGGACCAATCCACTGGAGGAGCTGGTGGTAAAGCCTCCAGCTGGTCGGTGTGGGTAGAGACCAGAGGTCTGTGATGGATTAATGTGACTGCTGGACTGTGCCAGGTTCTGCACTTGACTCCAACAACTCCATGCAGTGCTACAGGCCTGGGGAAGAGTAGCTGGGAAACTGCACCAAGGAAGAGGATCTGGGGGTGCTGGTCGAGAGCATTTGAGCATGAGCCAGCGTGTGCCCAGGTGGCCAAGAAGGCCAATGGCATCCTGGCTTGGATCAGCAACAGTGTGGCCAGCAGGACCAGGGAGGGGATCATTCTCTTGTAGTCAGCACTGGGGAGGCCACACCTCAAATCTTGTACTCAGGTTTGGGCCCCTCAATTCAGGAGGAACATTGAGGTGCTAGAGCATGTCCAGAGAAAGGCAGTGGAAATGATGAAGGGTCTGGAGTAGAAATCTGATGAGAAGCAGCTGAGGGGGCTGGGGGTGTTTAGCCTGGAGAAAAGGAGGCTCAGGAGAGACTTTATCACTCTCTACAACCACCTGAAAGGAGGCTGTGGCCAGCTGGGGATCCACCTCTTCTGCCAGGTAACAAATGATGGGACAAGGGGAAACAAGTTGTACCAGAGGAGGTTTAGATTGGATATTGGGAAAAATTTCTCCATGGAAAGGTTTGTCAAGCACTGGAACAGACTGCCCAGAGAGGTGGTGGGTTTGCCATTCCAGGAGGTATTTAAAAGATGTGTAGAGTGCCATTTGGCAGCATGGTTTAGTGGTGAACTTGGAAGTGCTGGGTTAACAGTTGGAGTCAGTGATCATGGATCTTATGGATCCATGATAACAGTGGGATCTTGATGAGTGTAACCTAAACAATTCCATGATTTGCAAAGGAATTGGGCGTGCCTGTCTGAAATAATATTTCATACAAAACAAAACCCTGAAAGTGATGCCATTCTTGACAAAACCTGGTGTTCATCCATTAATGCTTCTCTTTTTGTGAACCTGGGTTTCAAGGAAATTAGATTTTTGCAAATATGTTCTAGATGTCTGTAGGTGGGGAGCTAAGAATTTTTGAACCTAATGGTCAGCGTGAACTGGGTCTGGAGCAGGGTCAATGTCTAACAAGGGTGTTGTTCACACAAATTTTATGGAGGTCAGTGGTAAGATAGAGGAGACACCCTTGTTATATAACAGCCACCATAGCACTGAGACACAAGAGTGCTTGGAACCACAAGCATCAGGATTTTCCCTACTTATGGAATCGCTTACTTTGTTTGACAAATGTGTCCTTATTAGAATAACCTGTATAATCTATACAGGTTATTATATAATCTATAGATTATTTTATAATCTATACAGTCATTATAAGCAGGTAATTAGTAGAGGAAAAAAAAATCAAACTGAATTACAGAGAACCCTGAAATAATGTGTTGCAAGCTTGGTGACCAAATTTGAATCTAGAGGTTTGTTCCCTGTGTCACTTCTTTGGGAAAGTTTCCTCAGTACGGCAATCTTGTTGGACTGGGTTTTTATCAGAGCACCAGCTGACTTGCCTGTCATCACTAACTATATTCCATTCCATTTAAGTCATCCTTAGACATTTCTAAGACAGAAAGCATTTCTTTCCCCCTTGTGTTTCAGGTGGCCATATGCTACATTAGCTCTCGCCCACACTCAGTCAATGTCAACTGTGAAGGGGTGTTCTTCAGTGGACTTCTGCTCTATCTCTGCGACTCCTTCGTCGGTGCAGACCTCCTCAAGCGGTTCAGGTTTCTCAAAGGTAATCTCACTTCTCTGCTGGGCATCCTGGGTGCCTCTCACCAACTAATAATAGCATGGATGAAAAGGGAAAGGAAGAGGAATAAACAGCTTGATTAAACAGCTCCATTATTTTCACAGTTTGTTTTGGCACTGTTTTCAAAAGAAATAGATGGAGTGGATTTTGAGGGGTGTTTGAAACTTCTGTTCTTGTTGGCAGATAATTGAACCTTAGGTAAGCATTGATAAATGACATTCTTTAAGTTATTTTAAAGTGACATCAGCAAGGATTGTGGAAATAAGGCAGTGAATTGTGCAGTCAGCAACTTGAGAGTTGTGAGCATAGATGTTAGTGATGAGGATGGAAATTCTGCTCTGGCAATCAGTCTATAATGACAATAAATCTTCAGTTCTGTAAATAAGGACAGCTCTTAGCTGAAGGATGATTTGGTCTGCCCCACCAGAACTTGATAAACCTCATAGAAATCTTTATTTTTGTCTTAATGCTGGCAATTAGCAAATTGCCAGAGGAATTCAGTAATGCTGAAGTGTGTTGCAGAGCTCCAGTGCAGTTGAGGTGGCACAGCTGAGCCGTTTCCCTCTCTTGCTGACTGAGGATGGTGCATGTGCAGGGGAACCATAGGGATGACCCTTAGCCAGTTCCAAGAGCCACATTTTGAAGTTTGCTCCTGTGCCCTCTTGGGTCCTGCAGGGCAGGGACAGAGGAAGAAGGCACAAAGACATGCTGGGGATGGTCCTGAAGGTGTCCAGTTCTCCTTTTATTAAATGATCACGTGTAACACCAGGTGGAACGAAGTTTGTAAATTTGTTAAGCCACAGAAGAAATTACAGACTCAGAGTGCTTTACCAAGGGCAGCTCTCATACTTAAGGAAGTCAGTGGATTTTCCTAAGTCAGTTGTGGGACTGGTTTGGCTTAGTAGAATTTCATCCTTGACCTTGTACAAACCCAAATGTCCCATGAAATAAACAAAATAATAGGCTTTATTATTTGGGCTTAATTATCAGTAGTAATTTAAAGATCCAGTTAATGTTCTCTCTGCTGCACTTGATGATACTAACATCACATCCTGTGATCCAAAGGACACCCCACACCATCCTTGCTTCTCCGTGTCTGTGCCTGCCTGGAAATGGACACATTTGTTTCTGTCCTGAGGCTCAAAGGATTGATCTGAGACCGGATCACTGGCTGGTGGTGATATCACTGGTTGGTGATAGACCCTTCTAATACTACTTCTTTCCTCCCTAGCAGCAGAGATTTCTTTAAAATATCTTAGGAAAATCAGTGAAAGAAACGAGTTGTTATTGTACCTCGAGAATCTAACGTGCTTTTCAATTGAAGGTGCCACCCTGTGTGTCATATGTCAAGACAGAAGCTCGCTACGGCAGACAATAGTCCGCTTGGAGCTGGAGGATGAGTGGCAGTTCCGACTGCGGGATGAGTTTCAAACTGCCAACAGTAGCGATGATGAACCACTCTATTTCCTTACGGGACGCCACATATAAGCTTCGCTGAGACACCGCTAACAAAGGAAAAAAAAAAAGAACTTTTTTTTTAAAATAAGTACAATCACTGTGGAGCAAAGTGCAACCAATATTTATCTTGACTGCTCTAAAGGATTCCCCGCATTCTGAAGTAGCTTTAGTCTTTGGGGTAAAATTACCGCATCGGTTATGATTTAAAGGATCCTGGATTCCAGTTATTTTCACGTCATTCACAACCACCGACACCAATCACACAGCCAACCCAGCTGTAGGATCTGGGAAGAGGATGTTGTTTCGTCAAAGAAGAATCCTTTTTATATTCGGCTGAGTTAGGGGAAGAAGCTGCTCTCCTCTTGCAGCTGTAAGCTTGAATGTGTTACATGAAACGCACCCTAGCATGTGGAATTTATCAAAGATAGGTGGAGGAGAGCCCACCGTGTCTCTTCAGCTCTGTGCTGTGGTACAGGAATACTCAGGGGTTTGAAACTACAATATAAAGTAGATATTTGTATTATGAGGAATAGTCTTGTTCTCTGTGCAGTGTTAGTTTAAAATTTGTAATTGTGTACGTATTGAAACTGTCTTTGGCAAAATTTCCACAGGTGTTCAAAGTTTACTACTTAAACCTGAACAAATGGGCAAAAGCATGGCAGGCACTGTGCACCCTTAGCAATGGTATTTTCCCCAGCAGGCACCCCCTCCTCAGCTCCAGGGCCTGAAGCAAAAGGCTTCTCAGAGCTGCTCTCTCTGCAGTTAGAGGCCAGAGTAACTTCCCAGCAAATCATCCTCAGTTTTCTCACTCTCCTCAGAGCTTTGGAAACTTGCAGTCCGTCCCCCTTTGTGTATGGAAATGCATCCTCCTGTTCATCTGGTGCCTTTGTGGTGGACTGCCTGCAACTCACTCTCCATTTCCTTCACACTCAACTCCAGTTGGCTGCAGAGCTGGGATCAGGTCTGAGTTGTACCCCTTTGAGAAGCAACACACCGAGAAATGTGCAGGAGAGTAACAGTGCCTGAGCTGGACCCAAGACAAACAGGAAGTATTCTACAGTAGCTCCAGGGGGGAGCAGAGGAGAAGTCCCAGGAAGCTGGGACTGCTCAGGAGGGACTCTCCAGAAGCAGAGATGTGTGAACACATCACCTGACACCATCATCAGTGTACCTCTGTAAATACTGGCTCTGCAGCAGTCACACACTGTTGTATTTCCAGCTGCAATACTGATCCTTGTGAAGGTGTTCCAGAGTTAACTTGATGCCATAACATTTGGATGTCAGAGGTGCATGCAGCAGTGCTCTGTTCCCCTCAGACTTAGCAGGTGTTGTCTCACTGAGGTTTACACACACACCCCCCAACAATCATCTTTCTGCACATTGTGACCCCCTTTATCAATAAGAAAAATGCAGAGTGTTCTTAAAGGCTGTTCAGGAATATGAATTTACTCCCCCCAAAAAGCAATGAAATGAATGCATCTTTATACCTGACCTGCAGTCATTGCAGAAGGACCTGCCAAAGCTGCATTTTTTTAAGGCATAGCGTTAATTAAGCAACTTTTTTTTATCTTGTGAAGAGATGTTTACAGATGAATAAACATAATATATTTGACAGAGGCCAAAGGAAAATGGTTTGCATATGTCTGTGTTGATGTAGCATTATTTCTGATGCTGTAAATTTAGCAAATTTCATATGAACATCCCATTTCAGTAAATTTATTATTTTCCTTCAGATACAACCTGCCTTACCTATTTTAACACTGGGAAGACATAGGGATATAAAAGATGATTCAAAGCATTTGTTACACACCTGAATGTATTCCAGCAGCTCTGGTTTTGCCAGAGGGCTTAAGGCCAGACCCCAGTCTCAGCATGGTGTAGAAAAGTGTCAGGTATTACATGTTCAAAAATGGTTTCCTTTTTGTTCGTGTATTTGATGTTTGCACTAAGCTCTTAAAATTCCAGGTGCTGAGACTACCAGGAGGAGCTGGCCCACTGGTGGAGCAGAGCGAAATCATCCTGAAGGCTGAGAGTGCTTTTAGCAAATCAGTGTATTTGCCTGCCTTTACCAGCTAATAGTAAACCCATTTCCTTAGTGCTGCTGTCCCCTATGGAAGCAAGGAGTTTTGGTAACACTCTGGCCAGAGTGCACTACACCAGCCCCAACAGCACAGGCCTGCCCCATGGAACACTTTAAATTGGCTGCCTGTGAATTCCTGACAAGGAGACCCTTGGTTGACAGGCACATGATTGCTGTTCCATTTTGGTTTTAAGCCTTGCCCTTAAGGCCATTCTTATGAATGTATGAAAATTGGCCAGCATTATATTTTACCTGTAGATGTTCTTGTCTATTCACAGGTTAAAACTGAATGTAAACTAAGATTTAAAGAATCATATGCAGATGCTTTTCGCTTAACTTATGTAATTGCTTTTTGTGACTTTTGGAAGAGGGTTAAAAATGTTGCTTTCCTAGTGTAAAGTTTTCTTAACCAAAAACTTGGTGAATTTAGCTTCACTAGTCAGTCTACCTCATGTTATTGTTTATGAACTGAAACTGTCTGAAGTTGTGGCTATGGTATGTTTATAATGTGCTTTCATTAAATTTGAATATATTAAGTTACCATTTCAGACTGCCTCTCTCAATGGGTCCTGCTTTCTGAGCCCACCACAGAGGATTGCTTCTAGAGTTCCTGTGCTCCTGTACCACTTTTCTGACAAAGCTCTTTACAGGCTGCTCACAATCCCCTGGAAAATTACATGTGGCAGCTTGGAAACAGTCTCTGCAGCCCACAATTCGGCACTGTTCTGCTACTCCAGCTTTAAGTACTCTTCAGTATTATTTGGGATGTGGTGGTGCAAGGTCTTTGCTTTAGCTCTAGACCAAGGCTAAGGACAGCACATCATAAACAAGTACATCCTGACTGCACACAGGTTCCAAAGTTGAAACAAACCCTAAGTTAAACCTTAACTAAATCTTTCCCACCTTCCATTAGGGTTTTAAAATGTTACTCAAGACTGAAGGTATCCCCGCTCACCTTACTATAAACCTTGCACTAGCATGGTCTTGATCCAGAGCTCCTGGGGGCACTGATCTTCAGCATGTTATGTTTTTCCCACCAAGAAAAGTATGAAATACACTAAAGATTCATTCACACTTAGTATTATACAGAGTAACTTTAAAAAAGCTATCAAGTATTTTATTTTTAATCTATCTACATTATGTACAGATCAAGAAAGGCCACAGCAGTTTTTCAACATACAAACCCTTTGAAAGAGGAGAGATTTAGGAAGGAGTGACAAGTATCAAAGTGAAGTCCACTAACAAAGGTATATACTCAGTACAATACTTGAAGAATGATGAGTACACCAGTCCTTGGGCTTTTCATTCCACCTTTTACTCCAAAACTAATCTGGGGGAGAAGGGGACAGGGGCCACACCAAGATTCCAATGCTGCTGTCAGGGAGCAGGCACCCTGACATGGAGCAGGGTACAGGGGCACCCTGGAAGGCGCCGTACAGCCTGTGAGGGTTGCTGCCCACAGCAACTGCACTGTAGCACTTCCTGCCCCGATTCCACTGGGCACAGCCTGGAACTCTGTCAGACAAGGGCTGGTAGTGGGAGCTGGGGCAGGAGCCCAGCACTCCAGTACTGGGAAGCACTGGTATATTACCTCAGTAAGAACTTCAGCATGTACTCGTCAGCCAGACTAGAGTCTTTGCATTAGTTTACAGTCCACTATGAACAATTTTCTGCTGCATGTAAACATGAATAACTAGATAAAATACAATCAAACTTTTGTAAAAGTTAATAAAATATCTTTCTTTTAAAAAAACAAAGTTAGCCTATTACTGCATTGTTTACAATTTTAATAAAATAGTACAACCGTTTGGTTGTTACCAGTCCTGAGTTCACTGTAATAAAAATGGCCCTGGCTTCTGCTGAAGGTGTGCACCCACTCCATGCAGTTTGGCAGAAGTCTCCAATAAAAATGGAATTCCTGCAGAGCAGTTAAGTCTGGTGCTGTCCATTGAGGAAGTTGTATACCAGGAACTGGCCAGTGCCACAGTACTGTGTTGCAAAGAGCTTTCCATCAGGAGTGGGGTCAGAGAAAGCAATTTCTTCCTTGCTCAAGTAAGAGCCATATATGAAGTTGCTCCTGTTTAAAAGAAGGGAAAAGGAAAAAAGAAAAAAGGTAATTACCCTCAAAGAATCATGAAAAATATTTATGCTATTGGGCCACAAACCATTAATTAAGTGGCACAGTAATTCAAAAGGAAGAAGTTCTGTTAGGAGGAGATTGGTCTGTTCATGGGATTTATCTCCTCCTTCCAAAGAGCAAGGAGGCTCACTTGCTCTGGGAGGAGGTTTTATAAGGGTCTGGTGTTTTAGAAGGAATATCTGTACAGAACAATTGCATCAAGAGTTCAAATTCAGAGTTTAAAATTAAAAGTTTGAATTAATTCCAAATATTTTTAATAGAAAAGAGACTGCTAGGGCTGTGACTGCAATCACTAGGAATGAAAACAAGCTATGTAACAAGCTGGGGTGCTTATGGAGGGGCCTCAAGGGACCAACCTCAAGGCATCATTTCTAAATACACACTCAGTAATTAACTATACAAAAAGAAAGAATAAATTAACTTGTTCATGAAGAGTATTTCCTGTTATGTTTCAGTCTTATTTGAAGGGAGAGTGGGAATCAAGTGATACCATTCTAATTCTCTGGCTGGCTGTGTGGGCAATTTTAGAAAACTGAATTCAGGCTTTAAGACCTCAACTGGTCTTAAAGGGGAGGTGTTCTTTTATCCTTAGAAACAGAATAAACTCCCTTTAGATTTAAATTCTTTAGTTTCTATAAAATAACCATAAATGTACTTGAAGAGCAAGCAGGAGCTTCACTTATAGGGACATCACCATTAAATAATGAGGAAAAGATAGTAAGAACAAAATCCTTTTTAATTACTACCAGCTTTATTCTCTTCTCTTTCATGTGTTCAGAAGGATGATTTTGCAAGGTTCTTTAGACTGTCTGACTGGGCTTCTGTGACTCCAAAGTACTGTGAAAGCCTGAGTGAAATGGGGCAGACATTCTCAAAATGAACCTCTGTCTGTTGCGATGCCTTCAACATTTTGAAGTCAGGATTTAGCTGGTTACCAAAATGATCCCATTCCAAGTACCTTTTGCTGTGGAAAACGTTGAGGTTTAGGCAGCTGAGCCGATATAACTGCTTACTGCCATTCCAAAGCAAGTCTCACTCCTTTCCTTTGCCTTCTGCAACCTCCTAGGCTCCCCCATCTACACCAGCTCTAGAGCTCATCAGACCTTTCTAGAAACCAGTGGAGCACCAGGATAACACAAAACTTTTTAGTGAATACAGCAATGAGCTTCTGGAAGGCCAAACAAGGACCAGAACACAAAAGGGGAGGTGCAGTGCACAGTTAAGAGGAAAACTGAGGCCTCGCTATCTGCAAAAAATCATCAAAATTGATTCTAAAGATCCTTTAGGGCTGTAGCTGAGGAAGTAACTCCAGCATCATTTTGAGAGAGAAATCTTTCCTTCAGAAATAGTTTCTAGGAAGCTACAGAACACGCTATTAAAAATCTGCCAAAAACATAAGTAAATCATCAAGTTAATATGCTTATGTGAATACAGCTTTACCATCAATAGGTCAGCCAAAACATAATCTGATCATTATTTGCTCCAGCAGCAGGGCAAGATGAATTGTACAGGGCAGAACAGCTTTGCTGAGCTCTCTAAATACCCAAGAGGGTGAGGACTAGCAGAGGCAGCAGTACCAGTTCTAGAAACTCCAACAAGATGAGGTGAGTACAAACCTGACAGCCCAGCCATCGTTAAGATTTGAGCAGTTCTTGCCATTACTCACAACTGAAATTTAAACTTCTTGGAAAAAACCTAAGGCTATGAGATTGAACATTTTTAACATTTATCTAGACAACAGCATAGACGTTTGAGTCTGTTTTAGGGATGTAGCACTTAGCATTCAGCTGGAATACACTCACCACTAGCTACTAAAGCTCCATGGAAATTGAAAATATCCATAAGGTTCAGTGAACCTGAGTATATACAAAAAACTAAAACAAAACAACAGCTGGAAGCCACCAGACTGTACCAAATAGTTTGGGGCAGTGGGTCTTTGTTGCTTCCCTCTAGCTACCTCTAAGAAATGGACAATCAGCCAATGGTTGGATCCCAATCCATGGGTAATCTCACACTTTAACCAAAGACAGTCCTGTGCCCTTTACTCATAATTACTGGGGAGGAACTTCCCCCTGGGAGTCTGCCAGGGTGACTCATTACAACTGCACGCAAAGATTTCTATGAAAGACAAACGACTGTAGAGTACTGACACTGGAACTGTCAGCTGTGCTCAAATCCATATCCCCAGTATCACCAGCAGTTGGAAATACAAGCTTGAGACACACAAAACAATCAATGTCTTGCACTGAGTTCTGTCTAAAGCATGTGTAGCTGAGGAATGTTCCCCTCTTACCTGAGACACTCTATCATCCGAGAAGCGATCTTCTTCCGGCGCATCATGCTGAACACCCAGATCCGACTGATCCCGCAGATGGCAGGTTCTGGAGAAGTTGAGCAGCACCATGCTTTCTGTCTCTCAAATATCACTTTCTCATTTTCTGAACTGATTTCTGGAACCTTCTCTTCTATAACTCTGTAGCCCTGCAGATGATGTAAAAAACATTCGTCACTTTATAAAAGTATCACTCATGACTGCAGAAAATAATTAATGTTTAATTTATTTCAGTTAAACATACTTGGCTGCTAAAATGCCTTACCAAAAAGACTGTCTTTTTGCGTCTCATTTAATTTCTCATAACAGTTTCAAAAATCAAGCAAATTTTAAAAGATTAAATAAAAAAAACCCTCTGAAGTTCTAAGTTTTAAGTTCTCTCACTTAAAATAACAGCAACAAATAATCCAATCCTTATTACGACCTGTATTAAAGCATTTGCATCAATTTCTCCAGCTTTGGCTAGGATTGTTCTGCTTGCTGTCTGACACTCCCAAGGGACAATAGAAAACAATTCAGTTTGGAATGAACAGACAGATTATGTGACATCAGTAATTAGTACTGCAATGACTTCTTGTCCTGCCTTCCAGTGCAGATCTGTCCTCTGCTTTTATTTCCTGTGGAGCTGTTTGACCCTGTGGTGATTCAACTCAATCATACAGAGAATCCACTCTTTCATCCATGTTGGATTTCTGCTGGGTAGGGAGTTGAACCTGCTTGTCAACAAGCAAGAGCACAGCCATAGCTGTTAACAGCAGAGGAAGAAAAATTCCACCCCTTAGCTGTATCAAGTTTTTAAATGATGAGGTCTGTCTGAGCCAAGTATGACACCATCTATGTGTCTCTGCTCAGTGTCAACCACACAAAACTGAGTAACTAGATTTCAGAATAGTCCAACCACCCAGTCTCCTCCTCTGTGGAACAGGCACACACAGGATAATAATTTGCTGTGGAAAACAGTTATTAAGCACTGATATAGATTATCTTTCTATAATTCAGTCACTTACCCACTGTATATGTTCTGCAATTAAGCAGCCAATGACTTTCTTGTCATTAGAAATAAAAAGAAGAGTTTTAGTTCTAGAGTAGCACATGAGAGGAGTTTGCTGAAATCCCAAGTCATTGTCTACCATTTCTCTGATTTCTTCAACCTGTCAAAATAATTTTAAATGTTGTATAAGAAACACATCTAAATGCACATTTTTATAAATTTACATTAAAATCACATACTTGCAGAAATGTATTTTAGGGTATCTAGAATACTGAAAGCTATTCCAAAAGTTAAGGATCAACCCAAGTAACCTGCAACACATCATCCGCATAAATGTTCCTTAAACAATACTCAACTGGAAACAGGAAGAGTAGAGACCCCTTAGTCAGCTTCCATTAAACCCAAACTTCATTAGACAAAGGCTAATAGAGAGAATGCAGAAAATCAAACAGTGAGCTCTGATATTTTAGAAATCAATTAGACTGCAAGGAAAGTTAAAGCAGTTTAAGATTTTTTGTTATTTTTGAAGTCTAGAAAAAACTAATCCATTAAGGGTTTTGAGCAGGTGACAGCAGACACAGTGCCAAGGCAGGTAGAAAATACAGGCATTTATTATAAAAGAGTAACTATTGTCTCCTTCCTTCAGCTTTCTATTCTTCCAGTGGGTTTTCAAAGAGCAACTGAAACTAAAATTTTGTTTAGTATTAGCAAGTTTAGAAAAAACAGATAAACTCCAGCATGAACATAAATGAAAGCTTATGCATGAGCACATTTTTTACTGAGGGATTCCTGAACCTACATCTGGACATTGGAACAGCCTCTATCATCCCTCATTTCCTGTAAGACAAAAAAGGTGCCCTCACCTATGGTGCATTAAATGGCATAAGCTTCTTGAATGCACGTTGTAGTTACAGTAGTAATGCACAAGGAGAATTACTGATGCTGTGAGCATCACAGAATCACAGAATGATTCAGGTTGGAAGGGACCACCACATCTGGTCCAACCTCCCTGCTCAGGCAGGGCCATCCCAGAGCACATGGCATGGGATTGCATCCAGACAGTTCTTGAATATCTCCAGTGAGGGAGACTCCACACCCTCTCTGGGCAATCTGTTCCAATAAACAGGCACCCGCACAGTAAAGAAAGATGTGTTAAAAATGCTTTAAAAATAATTTTTAACAGGTATGAGTTACTCTCTATTTTCTCACCTAACCTTCAGGTACTTATCATTTAATGACACATCCTATTATCTGAAACACCAAGTAAAACTATTCTTGAAATCAGGCACCCATGGTTATGACAGCTGTAAGATTCTATCAACTTCAGCTACACAGAACTACAGAGAACTCTATCCTAAATGACTTAATTTGCTACAGTCTTCCTTCTTTTTCTTCAGCCATTATATTAAAAAAAATTAATGTACAACAAATTAAGATAAAACTTAAACTAAAATTAAGATAATCCCACAAGAAAAATACAACTAAACAAATAAACTTATTTGCAAAAATGTGAAAATTTGTAGTTTCATTTTAATTCAGTAACTCAGACTAAAGAAACCTACTACAGCCACACCAGCAGCAGGAGCTGTCTTGGGCATCAATTCAGCCTCCAGAGGTCCCATCCAACCTCAACCATTCTGTAACCCTGTGACAGGGATACTGTAAAAAGTCCCTATTAGCCACAGCAAATCCCCAGCTAAGCAGAGCCAGTGCCAGGCTACAGTGAAATGGCACTTTCAGATGTATGAGCACAGGTTAGCCAGCAGGACACTGAGGTACTCAACTGCTCTAAGTCCCCATTAGTGTGCTGGGCCCAGTTTTAGAGCTTCAAGGAAGACATGAGTCATGGCACAAATGGAGATTAGCTAGAAGAGAGCATGATAATGAATGGAGCTCTAAAAAGCATTATTTAGGAGAATAAACTAAAAAAAAAACCAGCACATCCAGTCAATCTTCTTAAGGTAAAAAAAAAAATCAGTTTGTTCAGGAACAAAAAATCTGCTGCAAGGAGGAAAAGAAGGATGTTTTCTTTAGCTATGGCAGAATGATTAGTACTAATGAGCTTAAATTGCAGTATGGAGATTCTGTTAAGACATTCATGGAAAATTTCCTGCTGTTATGGTTAGTGAAGCACTGTAATACAGTCTGAAGAGGTCAGACAAACCTCTAGTGGAAGAATTTTTAGAAAGTTGTCAGATGCATCATAATCAGAGCAAATTCTGCTTTGGACATGGCAATGGACTAGATGACTTTAAGGCCACTTTCCACCTAATTCTGTTTTCATCAGAAAGTCACCTACAGAATGGTGCCACATTTGTGCTGTTATAAAGTTAATAAATTTCAGTTAATTTAAATATAACAGGAATTTTATATTACATAAAATATCTGTCAGACATTCTGCAAGGATACTTGAAACTAACCAACACCAAACTTTAAAAAGTCAGTTGGATGACACTGCTCCCACCCCTGCCCAGGTCCAGCCTCTCTATGAAGTAACCAGCAGTGCTTAAGAGTGAGGCATCTGACCTGTCTGCAGTTTTAAGTCCAATTTCAACTGTTCACATGTCAATTACCCAAACTTTTCTATGAACATTCTCATTATTTATATGAAAACATCAAACAAAGCAAGACATACAAGTCCAGTCCCTCTCACCATACCTTTTTAAGTGCATACTTTGGGTCATCAGGAAGAACCATTATTATCTTTCCATCAGGATATTCAGCCAAGATTCTCTCCTTTTTCCAACCCTAAATAAAACAAACACTTATCTAAACCATATACAAGATGTACTTTTACAAAGAGAAGTGGCAAATTATTGTTCTAGACACTGAATTTATGCAGATTTCACAGAATTTAGCAGTTGCTTTGCTAGAGAAGGAAACTTCAGCTAGCTTTTTAAAATGAGCACAACAGATAAAATATGATGTTATTTATACAATAACTTATACAGTAACCTAACTGTATCTAAAAACAATGTGAAAGTGTCTTACAATATCCCAACTAGATTTTTTCCCCCAGAACTGCAGTGCAAACTCAATTTTAGAACAGAAGTAGCAAATTCAGCTCACATAACTGATTTCCAACTGATTTCCAAACCTATGTAAATACTTATTTTTCGAAGTCCAGTGAATGAGAAAGCCCTAAGTTTTATTAGAAGATTTCTTTTTAACATAGTTACCTCCACAAATACACACTCAGTTTTAAAAGTCTGGCATGCGAAAGACCTCCAGGAGGTTCTAAGTGAACTGATTGGCATGCAGTTGCCCAAAATGTAAGGAATAGTTTATTTTGTTACTGATCATAATTGTTAAAGCCACAAGAAGGATACTAGAAAAAAATTTATAACTACCTTCTAAGAATCTAATAGGGAAGGAGACTACGTTGTGTGTATCTGAAGTATAAACATACTCAAAAAAATAGAGGTAATTAACTCTTCTTCAGATCCACACTCGTGGTGAATAATGAGCAGTACCTGCATGGAAAAAAACAAAACAAAAAAGCCACTTAAATCTAGCAAGATGGGACTGGTAGATATTAGAACTCAAGTTGCTTTGATGGGACCTAAAAATACTGAATGCAGAAGTAACTTCAGCCACTAAAAAGGCTGATCTACAAGTCTTACTTCAAAGCAACTTTAAATAAAAAAGTCTTTGAAGAAACAATACTGATGGAGTGATTCTCATTGAAATCTGTACCTTCCCATAAAATAACGTTTGACTGAAGACCAAGCAATGGAATTTGGCACTATATGAATGCCATATATACTACCACAAAAAATGTTAAACTTCAGTGTTATAATACTTGATCTGCACCTCATTTTATTCATACTGATTTTACTCCCTTACCCCAAGGAGCACATGAAGAGAAAAATTTTAGAAATGTACCTACTTGCTGCTAGCCCTGAAACTATTGAAGTTTAGCACGCAGCATGGCAATCGTCGCAACACAGACACCATTTTAATCCTGTCTGCTTTTCTTCTCAGTAGTAACTGAACAAATGAAGATGCTGCCTGTATTTATATATATTATGGTCTGCACACAAAGGGCAGTAAACAGCAGTGTCATCATATTTAGGGGAGCAGAAAAGTGTAATTTGTGGGATTGTGACATGCTTTTTGAGACTGTCATCAGGAAAGGCATCAAAAAACAGGCAAGAATTACTACTCTCCAACCTCAAACCTTACCTCTCAAATTTTTGTCTTTTTCTGCCTTTTGGCTACCTGTTTGCTCTGCAAGAGCTTTTTACAGCCTATTTTAAATCATCACTCAGGATATAAATCAAAATATCTGTTTGATAATCCTGCCATTACAGCATCCAGACTGCCACAAGCCTAATGCAGAAAATTCAACACTAATTTTTAGGTTAAGGTATCCTGTTGATGTTATAGCCAGGTATTTCCACAAAATGAAATCCAATAAAGAACAGAACACTTCTCAACATCACAGTATTTATGCCTTTAAGCAACAGTATATTTGCACAAGTCTAAAAATCTGTAAAAATGCAGTAACTGATTCTCAAATGTATAGGACTAATTATTTTCATTACTGTCCACCTTCTTAAGTGATCTGTAGAATATGGAGACTGATAATATTCACAGGAGGGGTAGTTTCTAAATTGAAGTATTTTGAAATTCAAAAATGCATCTTTTAGATGCAGCTTTCCAAAAAGCTTCTGCCAAGCCTAGGCTGATCCAGATTTTTATAGTGAAGCCATTTTACAGCCATATTGAGCCTTTAAAGTCATATGCAGCTCTAACAGTGCTATAAAGAAAAACTATGATTTCATGTATTTATCTGCACCTTATTGCTGAGTTTTGCTTCCTTTAAACCAGACAAATGGAAGCAATGCACAAGACTGGTCACAACTCTGTCATATTGTAACATTGAAGGGAAAGTGCTACAGCTGCAACTGGGACTAATCCTATTAAATATCTACAGTACACAAAATATGCTTTAGTGTCAGCATTTTCATGTGGTCTGAAAACTATTTCCCTAAACACACCTATTAACACTTTTTAACCAAACCCCCACTATTTTAATACTACAGTCTGCAATGTACTTCAATCACTGAGAGCTTAAGTGGGACTGTCTCAGCAGGCAGATGACAAGAACACCTCAGTAGATTAAGAAACAGAAGTCTTATGTCCGCAATATATAGTATTCTACTGCAATGCCAGAAAAACTGCTTTCTCTTTTCTTTTAAAGTAATTCTCTTACTTTTAAAGTAATTGACATTACTTTAGGACATTAAGACTTATTTACTGTTAAATCAGATGCCCAAGCATTGATACACATCCCCTGTGATGATCAAAGTCAAAAGGCAAGTTACTCCTCCCACAGAGAAACATGTTCTGCAAGGCCTGGAGTAAAAGCACACGCTTACAACACTCACTCCCTGATACTGCAAGTCTGTGCCCAACAACAGATTACCTCCAGCCAGCAGGCAGAGACCCTTCACCACAGCTGGGCAGACGGGTGCTGTAAGGGGGTGTGTAAGACCTGTAGCAACACCTTCCTCCCCTCCATGTTGGGACTATTCACCCTGCAAGTATTTGTAAGTGCTTGAGAAAGTAAGGCAACTCTGCAATGCAGTTAGCTCCTTTGTAGTCTACCTCTAACTTCCTCCCATTTCAAACAAGAATAAAGGCTGCTTCTACTGTGTTTATTAAGGAGAAATGGGATTACAAAAGACATCATTACACAAAGGGCAACACAGACAAGCCACCTGCTACCAGATTGTGAAAAAGTGTGGACAGTAGCTACCACTACCGAGGGCAGTTCATTGTCTTCACTGGATATGATGTATGTATATAAAAACTGAGGTAGAACAGAGGTGTAAAGATGGCTCCAACATTAACAGCCTAGTCACTAAATGTTCGGTGCTCTGTTTTTCATGCATGATGTTCTGCTTATAGTTTAAAATAATCTTTGATGTAGATTTGTCTTTAGAAGTGTATGTTAGCAGATTTGATAGCCTGTTTCCCATGAATTTCCTAAGATTTTAGAAATTCTTACATGTGAGTAGGAAATGATACAGCAATGCTGGTACCTTTCTGCTTATGCCAGTTCTGGCTTTTCTATACTATTTCTCAACCAAATACAAAAACATGGAAAAAAAACCCCAGTGTTTTTTTCTTATAAAGCTTTTTTCCTCAAAAATACTGAGGTACTGAGGAAAACATAGTTAATACTGTATAATTCTTGGTCTTCACTATGAAAAGCATTTATGAATTCTTTCCCTAGTAATGAAGTCTAGTGTGAAATTTTGTAAACTATTTTCCTTGACAATTTGCAGCAGAGAAATGGGTCTGCTGCATTTTTCCTGACAAGTACAGATATTCTGCCTCTCCTTCCTATGCATGGAATGTAGAGAATGAGTTTTTGACAGCAGAACACATTAAGATCCTTGGATATAACTACTAAACTATTAAAACTTCTCACAGAATATACTAATGGTAAAAACTTCATTTGTAACATTATTTGTATGTCATACTGATGCATTACTTTTGGAATTAATGCAAATCAAGACAAGTATGAAATCCTTCTAAGATGACATGAAGTTCAGTGCCATCTTCAATCCCAATATCCTATTAACTTTAGATGCCAAGAAGTCAAATATTGCCTTTCTTTAAATGTGAGAGTCCTAAGAAGCTCAGAGACTAACTTGGGTGCAGCTACAGCAGTATAGCTGTAAACTTATCAAGATTAAAGAGCCCAAATAGCAATCTCCTCCATTTTCTTAAGCTCAAGATATTCAAGAAGATGAGCTTGAAATACAAACACATTAACTGCAATTACATATGACACCTGAATCCACAGGCATTTATTAACTTAAGGTTTTGGCTTTGCAACTTCAGAACACCATTAAAAATGCCTTGCTTTTACAAAAATATTTTGCAGAAATACTAAGGTGATCCTACGTGGTATCAGAGAGAGGATGCAAAAATGCAGAATTGATACTGTGTGCTATCACAGCTAGAAGATTTTATAAAACTGAATAATTTATCCATCCCACAGAGTTGCCCATCCTGCTGGAGCCAACACCTGATGTGTACATCACTACTCAGTGCACACATACACTAGAATGGCATCATTTGTCTAGAGACTTTCAGATGTCTGAAACCAGAGGGAAGTGAGGTAGGATGCTCCATTTGTCTGCAAATCCATTTGTCTGGGTACATCTCTCACTCCTGCTCCAGTGCTATCCTTGGCCATCTTACCTTCTTGCTAATTTAATCTGCATGCTTCTATTAATAGAAAATGTCACCCTGTCCTGGATTCCAAGGCAATGTGTATTCTATTTGCCATCTGTTAGAGGTGTGGCAGTTATCTTCTGTTAATTGGGCAGTTTTCTTTACCTCTTCCACAAACCAATCCTCCCTCCGGGGAGACATCTGCTGTTAATGGGCCATTGACTGTCACTGCCTGACTGATAAAAATCACAGCATCCCATTGGGAGATGCTCCACCCAGAGGTAGGAGCCAAGCATTCCTACCTGGATATAATCTGAGACTTGGAGACAAAGTTTCAGTTTCTTCCACTGGGTCCCAGAGGAATAGCTGTCTTTTGCACTGGATCTTCAGAGGAAGACTACACCCCTTTCTACAGGATCACTGCTTCAACAGAACCACATCTGCCACTGTCAGGTTGTATTCTGACTTTGTCAGTGTTTTTTGTGGGTTTTTTTCTTTTGTATTATTGCATGTATTTTTGTTTTCTTTTTTTTTTTTTCCCTTTTCCTAATAAATTGTATTTCTGACTTAGAGCCTCTCACTGGTTTTGCTTTCAAACCAGAACACACCCTTAGGAAAACCTGTATCAATCCTTGCCAATATTCTGTTCTCAAATCTCCAAACTGTCACTACCTTTGTCAAATTGCCTCTCCACACACAAGGCCTACAATTTCCTTAACATCTCTATCAGACACCCACAACAAAGCAAATATCCAATACCAACTCTTTGTTAGCCTGTCCTTCTTTTGGGGTCATCATGATATTTCTTAGAGACCTAAACAGAATTTTTAACTAAAGGGAATAAGACAGGCCTTTAAAATAACCCACCAAACAAAATTTTATTTTGATGAAGACAGTAAGCAATTTATTGTTTACATGCAAACTACCTTCTAGCTACTCAAAACTTTTTAAAAAAACCTAGAGAGCACCTCCAGGCACGTGGGAAAGACACTAACAATAATGTCCATTTTCACAGTTCACAGCAAGGAGCTCTAGCATGACAATGTATATAGACCTACTTTTTTTGAGTCTGTGAAATGAATCATTCATAGAACTACTAAGCTCATAACAAGCGATGCTTAAAAGGGAGAAAAAACTGAGAAAAGTTTTCTCAAGTCAGACTGGGACCTCATCATATGGCATGGGGAATGTGAATGACAAGAGAATGACAAATGCTTACAAAATCCCTTAGAGTGGCCTCTGAATCACAAGTAATGCCAGACATATTAACTACATATAGAGTGACTGGAGAGCTAAAAAGTAACATGTCAAGGTCACTGAGATGTGTTCCTGGATCAGGAAGTCTAACCAAGGAGTTACCAGAACTTTCCCTAGTACATTTTTTT
>VZRH01008438.1:388882-408878 GCA_013397555.1 Urocynchramus pylzowi | reverse complement strand
GGGGGGAGGGGGGAGAGGGAATCAGACAGGAATTTTAAGACTCCTAAGAGTTCCTCTTTCACCTCTTACTCTACAGTTTCCATTCCAGAATAACCATCTAAATCATGGCTCCATGGCTCTACAATAATCTACAATGTCACAAAATACAACTAAAGCCTCAAAAGATTACAGAGACACAACTCTTTACTCATTGAACTGACTATACAAATAATTTACTTGAGTACACATTATTGGAAGTTTTAAGAAGATGGCTAGCGACTGAGAAAACATTAGGGAAAGCTTTTCTCAAATTAAAAGCATACCTAACTCTGTATGAAATTATTAATGACTGGTTTAAGGCAGTCTGCTCATTCACTTTCATGTTAATTATGTAGCTACCCTAGACATACATCTCATACAAGTGTGAGATTTCAGCTCTTTCAACTTCCAAATCATCCAATACTTCAGTACAGCTTCTTACCTACATGAAGCTACTAACTCATGTGCCAAAGAGCTTCTGTCCATCTAATCATCTTCTGTGAGTTATGTTTACACCTTTGATAACATTCAAGATCTGAAAGTACTTGGGTGGGGAGAGGGAGGACAAACAGGAATAAAATGGGGAAACGTGTTTTATGCTGCCATTATAACGTACTGAGCCCCATCACAATTTCTGCCCAGTCCCACCCGGCGATGTACCTAACATGTATCAGAAGAGATCTTTCCAGATCTCCAGATTACTTGGCAAAAACTAACCAAGGACAGAATACATACCAGAACTATTCACCAGAGACTTTCAAACACTTTAGGGATGAAGTTGTATCTTTGTATTTGCAAGCAGTGGGATAAAAGTGTGCTTGAGATTTAAGAGCAGCCCAACAGCCATTTGGTGCCTACACAAAATGAATAGGTGGCCTCAGTTCAGTTATCCTGGAGGTCTTATCTACTCGAGTGTAGAGTACTGAAGGTAACATGTATGATAAAGAAAATAGACTTTGTGGATTCTGTTCTGGATTTCAGACATGTGAACAGGCATTTCCTATGTCTTGTAATATCAGCTAGTGTGAAGTAGCTGATTTTACAATATACTTGAAATTATACAGAATTTTTCAAATCTGAGATTTAATGAGAGATACTCAGAGACAGCATATATAATGAAATTCTCAAATACATATTTTAAAGATCACATTCTCATAAATTCAGTACAGCTTCAATATGCTATGAAATTGTATCAGTAGAATTCCTAGCCAGTGTCTCCTCAAATTACACATAATTAATGGAAAAGTAATTTCTAAGGCTTCTAAGATCACACACTTAAAAAAAAATAGGACAATCAGCCCTTCATCTGACTATTAAGTCAACTGCTGCTGCGAATATCAGTTGTAGAGAAACCTGTATTTAGTACTTTCAGAACAGTGACATTCCTTTGTTTTCCTATCACTACCCTCACACCTCCCCAAGATCAGGTAATTGTAGCAGAAGTAATAATATGGCAATGAAACACCATTATTGTACTAACTATTTTTATACATAATATATAACCTGTCTACCATGGCTCTTAAAAACATTTATTTCCCAAAAGGATGATTTATGGCCTACTGTGATAATAATTTATTAAAACACAACTTAATGTAATATGAATTTTAACTAGTACAAAGCAAACAAAAGATACTGTTTATGTCTTTCAAAAGAGAAGGTTTTCTTACCACATATTTAACAGCACTTATGAACTGGTTGTGGAATAACAGATGTTGGGTTTCATCTTCTGGATTTGACACAGTGTAAAGCATTCCACAAATATTACAGGAAATAGCACCAAATCTCTTCTGTCCTCCATCCTATAAAAAAAACCAACAAAACCAAACCAATAACCCACAAAATAGGAACTTATCAATTCCTTGCACAGTAAATACAGTTAAACAGAACTTTCATTGAATCAGGTATCCCTCCTAATAATATGCTCCTCCAGGAGCACATATCCTGGAAACTCAACACAAAGACTAAAATGGGGTGAAACAGGAGAAACAACAAGCACAGAATGTAGAATTTCATCTTTCAACAACCCATATACCCTTAAAAGGCACAGGCATCAACCACAAGGCAAACTCTACCTTAAAAATAGCAGCTCCACCCCCCATTACTTTTATTCTATGACATACAAAGAACAGAGATTTCTTCCTTCATTTCACCATCTGCCAAAATATAATCATCTTCAACAAAGAAAATTCCCATATCCAGGCCCCCACTACTTGGTCTTCCCTACACTTCTGCTGCTGCCTGTCTTTGGTTGTGAGCTGCTTTGAGGTAGGCCACAGGTGAGCCATATTCCTGAAAGTCTGGGAGCGTATCATAAAAAACCAAAGTTATGAAAATAATTATTAAGATCAGCAATATGTCTGCAACAGCTGATCACTACCTTCTTTGGTTTGTAACGAAAATCAAATATTTCAAAGCAATTTTTGAGACACTGCATAGCAGCTACACTGCAAATTGAAAATCATACCACTTATGACCTTCTAGGTTCTCCTGCTACTCTATATGCAACCATTACCAAACTCGGGGCACTACTCACTACCTTTATGTTTATTCATTAAAAGAGTTATTAATCTGGAAACATGCTCAGATTTTGGACCCAGTGCATAATGAAGAGTGAAGTATCAGGTGCTCGGGCTGCCTTTTGCAAAGAGCAAGAGAATACCAGGTAGAATAAAATCTCTAGAAAAAAAAGGCATGTTTAAGTTACAGCTTAATGCTCAACTACTTTCTTTTTCCTCTTTAACTACATCTGGAAATTGAGCTTATGTAAGCAGCAATAAATGTCACTTTTAATTTATTTTAAAATACATCACAAGCAATAGAGAAACAGGAACTTACTGTATACTCTAAACCAGTATACTACATAAGCAAAAAAAGATTTGAGCATGTTTTTTAACATTAAATTGATCTGTGTGCACAATTTGCAAGGAAACAGATCACATGAACTTAATATTGTTTTCTAAGAGCTGAAAATATTCATAGTAAAAAATCCCTCTATTTTACAGAAGAAAGCATTTTGCAACACAGAAGTGTTTACAAAACATTTCAAATTTCCTACTCCTTCCATCTTCAAAGACATGTCTATGAGCTAAACATCAGTTCAATTCTCCACACAACAGCAACTTATTTCAAAGAGACGTTAGTGCCATCTAAAGTGTAGGTATCAGTTTCTTTCCAAGAAGAGACTAAAGGTACAACTAAAGGCCAGTCAAATTCAGAGTTGAACATCTCCTTAGGAGCACATCTATGGAACTCAGCCAAAAGAAAGAAAGTGAATCTGGGAAGTCATTGCTTTAACCATACACCAATGTACAGATCCCTACTGTATACAGAAGGAGAAACAGGAGTACACTGTGTTTCTGAATGAAAAGATAAAGATGAACCCTGAGGTTAGATTTGTAAAGTCAGAATAAGATGAGCTTTCTGAAAGTCCAAAAATTGAACCAAACACATTTTATTTCACGTAGAGATTTCCTTCAAAGCAGCAAAACAAAGTACCCACCAAAAATAAAGTAGGCACCAAAAGACACTGCATTTCAAGAGTTAACACACGAAAGATAAAAAAGGCAGTGCAGCTGACTATCTGAAGATGAACCCACTGAACCAGATTTAGTAACACTATCTTGAAGATAAAGAACATATCCCCTACACCTAGAGTAGGATAAGTGAAAAGGAAGTGCATTTTGATGCTTGGAATAGATGTCAAAAAAACCCCCACCACTTAAATTAGAAAATTAGCTACATAAAGCAAGTCTTAAGTATTGGTACTACATTAAGTCTCATGATGAAATTTCTGTTCAAATCATCAAGAAGCTAAAGGTATTAAACTAACCAGTAAGTTTACTATCAAAAAAATCTCAAGCCAAAGAAACACTAATTATGCAGGAAGTAATCAGAAAACTCAAGGCGATGATATCCTCAAAGTTGTCCAGCTCCCTAGCTCACTCCATCTTGCCTTGTAAATACAAATGCTGTTTTGCCAGTTTCCAGGAACAGGTCAGTTCCCTGGAACAGTACTGCCATATTGTATTTTACAGTTAGACTTTCTCAGATGTTGCTGGTATCAGTGGCTTTGAGTTTTGGGGGGGGGAAATTTTTTGCTTGGATTTTTTTAAAGCATTTCTGATATTACTATTCTACGCACATTCAGTTGTATCAATGGGCTACCCACAGAGGTTAATATGAAAACCCTGTTTCATAAATTATTGGAAAATAAACATTGTAGTATCTAAAGCAATCTTTTGAACTCTGTAGTCCTAATAAATCTGGACTATAGCCTTTAGGAAATATTTTACAGCCTCCTGAAGACAAGGAAGAAGATTTTTGTATAACTGAAGTACTATTTCAAAGCCACAGCACAGGACTTAATGTTTCGGGCAAAAATTAAATGCAGGAGGTTTAAAATCCAATACAGACTGTGACAACAAAAAAAGACATGCAAAATAAAGTCAAGAATTATGATGAATGCATGTTTATACTTCAATAAAACATCTACAGGATGACTATTTTTAAAGTGATGTCACTGGATAAGCAAAAGTGGAAAAGGCATGCATCCAGAGGAAAAAAGTGCTTCCAAATCATAAGACTGCATTAAAGCTTGCCAGACCCTCCTAATGGGAAGAGATCAACAACAACAACCAACCAAAAAACCAAAATTAAACAACTCAAAAAAAACCCCAAAAAACAAACCAAACAAAAAACCCCAAACAAAACAAAACCAGAAACAAACAAACAAACAAAAAAAACCCCAAACCCCAACAACCTAGGAGCATCTTCTGTACTATGTATGAGAGTAAATATAACAGGGATTTGAAAGTGGAGGGGTAGAATCTTCTCAGCAAGCATCAGATACTGAAAAATAAAGTGCTGGCTTGTCACAACTAGAAAAATACGCAAGAAGTTTGACACTCAGAACTTAATGTTTTTCAGAGCAACAATATTCAGGGAAATGTGGGGTTTCAGGCAGAAAAAAAAAGTTGTTGTTCCATTTACAACTCAGTTTTCTAAACACCAATGAAGAGAAAAAATACTTCTACTTCCTAAGCAAATTCTGCACGTGTACATGGCAATTAAAAATTCCAGCATCTCAGGCAATCCTAAAGTACAGGCTATCCACTGTTTTAAGACTAACTGTAATTGAACATTGAGACAATACTGCCTTAACTTCAGAAGGGTTTCTTTATTCTGTGTTAGACAGAAAGAAAAGTCTTACCAATATCTTCTTTGAGAAGGTGCATGTCTGCTGATCCTCCATATGTGCAATAAGGAACCCTGCAAGCAAAAAAGGCATTTGGTGCCTCTGTAGGAGATGAAACAGGGCCTTTTTTTTTTTTTTTTTTTTCTTCCTTTCTTTTCTATCTCTTCAGTCACAGATTGGGTCACCTCCTCCTTGATTACCTAGTATTAGTTAGAGGAAAACTGTTTTTTCCTCTTTTCCTCTAGTCTTTTCACAGAACAAAGCCTAGCCAGAGAAACAGGCAGGCTGGAAAGGAAACACAAGAAATGCAGGAAGAAACAACACAAAGATTTTGGGGCTCTCCACATAAAATTAAAAGATCAAAGAATGCTGTTTCAGTGAAAGATGCATTCAAGACTGAAACTGATGGATAGATCCCCTTGCTGACCAGGAGGATCAGAAGACATGTCCCAACTCAAAATAAAATCCAGTCTTCATTTTGAACAAAAACCCCAACCAACCAAGGAAAAAACAAAAAAAAATCCCAACCCATCACCAGTACCCATCTTCCTACAAAGCTATTTTAACAAAAGGATATAAATCAACTTGAAACTCTCAAAGCTGTGATACACCTAATTTTCCTTAACATATTTGAAAAATGAAAATGGAGGGTCATTATCCATCATGAAATTATATCTTCACTAGTTGTTGGCTAAAGCAATATGAAAAGCAATACAAAGTAAGAAAATAAATCTGTGCAATATCTACAATGGACAGGTAATCCATTCTGAACTCATATAAAAGTATTAAGCAGGAATATTTCAGAAAGTGTTCTGATGAGCATGGGTTTTGGCTTGGATAAGGTTAATTTCCTCCACAGCAACTGCTATGGTGCTGTGTATTAGATCTGTGACCAAAACAGGGCTGATAACACAGGGATGTTTTAGCTATTGCTGCACAGTGCTCACACAGCATTCAAGGCCTTTTCTGTTTCTCACACTGCTGTGCCAATGAGGAGAATGGGGGTGCCAAGAAGTTGGGAGGTGACAGAGGCAGGGCCAGCTGATCCCACCTGACCAGAGGGGCATCCCATGCCATATGGCATCCTGCTGAGCAGTAAGAGCTGGGGAAAGAGAGAGGAAGGGGAGGATGTTTGGAATTAACAGCATTTGTCTTCCTAATAGTTACACATGATGAAGAGAAGGCTGAACACCTGCAAGCCAACGAGCAGCAGTGAACAAATTCCTTCCTTTGCTTCGCTTGCACGCACAGCTTTTGCTTTACCTGTGAAACTGTTCTCCCCCATCCTGCCTGGGGCCAATGAGGGAACAGCTGCATGGTGCTCAGCTGCCTGCCAGGCTAAACCCACAGCACAGTGTTAGGGCCTTGGTGCCCCAACTCCTGTAGCAGCTCCCAGCTAATGTTACAAAGCATTCTCACCGCCCTTCAGGACAAAGGACACCAAGTACAACCCACCTGAATTTGCAAGACAAAGCTGGGTTGCTTGCTGGGTTGCTGGGAGAAGAAATGGGAAGAAGTGATAATAAGAGAGGATACCATCCCTGTAAGAAGAGAGCACCATTTGTGTGGAAGGAAAAAAACGTGCTCTCAACTACCAAACTCCCTCACATTTGCTTACAAAGTAGTCACTGTCTCATTTTCACAGGGCTTAGAGGACAGGAGAGAGGCAGTACTTAACTAATGAGAACAATTAAAGATTGCCTAAAAGCCATTCTCTAAATCTTCAGAGAAATTGCCTAACCAGACTATACAAGTTTAGGGAAGAAAATTGCAACTTTAAATGATTGTTAAGCAAGTTTCTTAAAAAATTCTTCTCGTAAGAAATTACTCTTACACTTATTATTTCCACTAAGGGCTGTGTTTTCACCTTAAAGAAAATTTTTTTTTTCATATATAACCTATTTCAATCAATCAGGGAACTATGTTCAATTTCAATCAAAATTCAAGGAATTTTGGAAAGAAAACTTAAGGAAAAATTCAAGCATGATATCTAAATGTGTAGACTGGATTAGCATGCGTATCACATCCACATGTAGTACCAACTCAAACCTCAAAACACCTTCCATCAAGCAATCCTGATCCATGCACTTGCTGATACTTATAAGGATCAACTACATTTAATCACATTTGCTGGCATCCAGGCATTAACTCAGAGCTCTAGAAAGGCAAACAACTCCCCGTAACTGAAAACTATCCTTCTATCACTTCAGTGATTTGTTTTCACTGTTCATTCATTTTACATGTTCTTTCCTAAAACTGATAACTTATTTTCAAACTACTCAAATTCAAAGGAACAAACCTTTGAAAAATGGAATAAGTATCCCTGTGCTTCATAGGTAATAATTTAGGAGATTTCTTTGTAGCATTAATGCTTTAATCGATTCTTAGTTTTGGTCAAAGTTTTGTCCTAGGTCTGACAAGCAGGCAGAATTTTTACAAGACAGAAACAACTGACTTTCCTTGTCTTGCTTGTACAGAATCTCTCATTTGATGAAAACTGAGTACACATGCTTTGTGCATTTGTATTTCTTTCCATTTCAGAATTCAAAGGAACAGATGATTTCATATTCAAGTTCTCATATTTGCAAATCACATTCAAGTAATTGCAAAGTAAAGAACAATTTTAGTGCATTACTCTACAAAGCTTCCTATGGTGCTTCATGCAACCTGACAACCTACCAACTGAACATTTAAATGAAGTGTAAGAGGCTGCAGTCCACAAATATTCGGAACAGACCACTCCACCAAACATCAAGTCACAGATTTGGAACACAAGGAATTTTTAGCCTCGATCTTAATTTCTTTCCCCTAAGAGAGGGGAAAGAAAAGAGGGATTTCTTTTCCCTAAAAGAGATCATACTCTCTTTAGTCTGAACTTAAGTCTATGCATATCACTTCAAACACCACTGTTTTCTGGCACTGTTTGCTTTATGAAGTGTCTTGGAGCATTAGATGCTTTGCTGTTCTCAGCTAAGTTCTACGTTCTGAAGAGACTTGCTTTTTTAATATGTGTGACAGCAAGCAAATCTGAACAGAAAAAAACCCATCATTTGACTTAGATGTACTTCTACAAAATGAAATAAAATTATGTTTGAAAGATGCCCAAATAACTAGATGATGTGTACTAGGAAAGAGAACGGTGCAAGCGCAGCTACTAAGTATTTTTTCTACAAACAGAAATTGTGTTATTTTACTTCTGTTAGTCAAATAGCCTTAAAGCTTGTTAAAGATTATATTACTTAAGAAAAAAAGAAAATTAATCTATTCATTATAGTAACCATATGGGAGAAGAAGGAAGCTAAGATACATCTTTAAGGATTAAATATAAAAAGCCCAGTGGAAAAAAAGCCCAGTTTTACCATAACATTTCTCTAAATATAGCTCAAAGACCAAAAAGATTAGAATACACAGACAATACTGTAACATTCCAGACTCTGAGCCTCAGATACCACAACAAATTAAAAAGGACAAATGTCAAACTTAAATAAAAAAAGACAAGAAAAACTCAGTAGCAAACAAGCAGCAAAACAAAAATTTTGCATTATGTGACTAGTCAAATAAATAACTAGTTTTTCAGCTTTGGTTACAAAATGAAAAAAGGATTCTGTACATACATTAAGATGGACTGGCTAGACACATCTCCAAAAGAATCAGACCTCACATTGGAGAGCACTAAATTGCATCTTTCAGGCATTTAGTTTTTTTTAAAAGTGTAACAAAGCACTAATTAAATGTCTCTTGCTAAGAATAAAAGCATGACTTCCCAACTTTGCTCAAGGTAAAGAATAATGAAACTGCTTCTCTTAATACAACATGCCAGAAACTTGAAATAAAAATGATTTCTAGCAATTAACTATAATTTTTAGACACTATAAACGCTAATTTAAGTGATTTGACCTTGTGTAGTGAGACTGCTCTCCACATAGGAGAAATTTCAACCTCAGCAGTTTTTAAACCAAATTACTGATTTCTCTGTTCTCACAGGATCATTACGGAGCTACATAAACACCTTTGAAAATAATTATTACTAATAATAGAAAAATAAGCCCAGCACTCAGAATCCACATTTTAAAAACTCATCACGGTTTTGCAAGCAAAACTACTAATTAGAAAAAGTACCTTATGTTATTATATGCATTTAATCCCAAATCTTTTGAGTATTTGTAGGAGGAAAGCCTAGTAATTTAGAAGTTAATTTAGCCACTTTTCACCTCTAGAAGCTGGCACAAACGGTTCTAAACATAACTACGTCTCATCTCCACAGTAACCAAGGTCAAGGACAGTATTTTACAAAGTGGCTTAACTAATATTTGGGTTCTTCTACATGTTTTGACAAAAGAGCAGTTTTCCCCAAGGTAAAAGAACAACAGACCAATATTCTACCTAATGTTGTCTTGGTGAACTGAAATATAGGCATTATTAAAATGCCCTTTCCACACAATAAAAAGCCTACTCTGAACTCAATGAAATCAAAGTGAATTAGATTTGTATGAAGTGCTGAAATATGTAAGATATTGTGAAGCTGTTACTTACACATTTAGAAATTAAATACCCACTTGCATTTTCCAGAAATACCCATAGAAAACCACAAACCAAGTCTCTCCCATTCTTCCTCATTTGCTCCATTGCTCTTCATCAATGAACCTTTCTTTAAAAGGTTGCTTGGTAAATAGCTTTTACTGTTGTATACCTGAAGAAAAGATTACTCTCCTAATTCTAGCTGAATATAAGGATACTACTAGCATAATCAGTAACTTGCAAAAAATCTCTTTGTATAATAAACACTGCAAAGAGCTACACAAGCCCTCTTCAGTAGCCAAGCAAAGAGTTCTGTATTTCTTTATGTCAAAGATCCTAGCAACTTTTCAGCCAAGTTCTATTACTGTACAGGTAAAAATTAAGTTAGTTTCACAGAAATGAAAAGGGATATTCTTACAGTCCTTTTAATGTAGTTAAGATATTTAATAATCCATTTTAATTCTCTTGGTAAAATGGATTTCAAAGAGGCAGTAACTGAAATACCTCTTAAATGTTAGATACAGTTCAATTATCCTGTGGCTGGGCATTCACATGCCTAGATTTGTATAACATCAGACAACTGGAGGATATATTTATCACTTCAGTTCTTAGAAGCTCTGAATTTAAAATATTTCAATAAGGATATAACAGAGTGTTCAGAATTCATTTGGGTCTATTTCAGTTAATATTTTCATGTGTATAATCCATGTATTACATGAAAAAATAACAACTTTGTAACACTCCAATTATTTCTTAGAGGTATAATTTCATAAGAAAATTCCTTCCTTCCTAATGGCCTGGATTCCTCTCCCTCTCTAGCCTTTTATTTCTCAAGGATTATCCATCATGTGTGTTATTGAAAACACAAACCAAAACAAAATCAAAAACTCCACCAGTCTCGATCAAGTTGAGTGATCCCACAAGATAACAAAACAACTGTGTCATTCCCTTCTCATTTCACCTTTTCTTGTTACCTGTACTTTGTAGCTAATAGCTAAAAGGGTAAGAATAAATAACCCAACTGGTACCTACTTCTTAAATACTATGGTAAAGATAAGTGCGTGCACTGGGAAATCTAAGTTTGTCTCAGAAGAACAGACACTTCAATGACACAGGAACAAAACTATTGATACTAATTCTGCACAATCTACCAGATGCACCTTCCCTTATAATTCTGAAATTTTAAGAAAGTGAGAATTTACATGTAAGTAAAGGCATATTCACTCTCCCTCCCTATTTTCAAAGAAAAATCATTCTATTTAAAAATTGCAGAAATGAATTTTAACAAGAAATGTTAAACATTAAGGCTTGCTGACACCATTTTCCCATCAACACTGAATGGCAATCTAGTACAGGTTCTACTTTTACAAGTCATTTACAATGGTGATAAGAAGTATGTATAAGTAATGATTTTTAGTCAAGTTCGTTAAACCACAGCACTGCAAATTCAGAGATAATTTCTTCAAGAATCTCTAAGCCTTACTAAAAGGGTATTACTTACTGTGATCAGCTGCTTATCACCATCTTTTCCTGCTTCTTTTAGCTTCTGAATAGGTTCCTCAGATGATGGCAAGTTACTGCATTTTGATGCTAATGAAGGATTTGACAATGGAGCCCTTGAAATAAAAATATATTTCATGTTAAAAATGGAACTGCTTATACACGTCATGCTAGATACTCAAAACGTTGTGATTAGTACAAACTTTACCAAGATGCAAATCCAAATTAATTAAATAAAACACAGTCCTGTATATTTTAACATGCAAATCAAATGGAAAAAATAAGGAAATCAAAGGAGTAATCAAAAAGCACAGTTTGTAACTAGCCAAATTACAAGATTTTTTTGGTTTCTGAAAAAAAAAATATTATCAAGTGGGTAGGTTAGTCTCAACCATTGACACCAGCATTTAAAAAGAGGCACTTTCAGAGCATGACCGATGGTGTCTAATGCTATGTATTTCCAAAGTAAGATTCAGGTATCATACATCAGGCTGCTAAAGCAGACCATGTAAATACTTTCTCACAAATTTAAGTCAGATGTCAAATCCCTACAATTAAAACTTGTTCTTTTCTACCAGGTGGCAGTGAAGGGAGGAAAACCCAAGGAATAAATGCATCAGTATCACTGCAATTTTACTCAGTTTAAACCTCTCCTTGCCACAGCTGAAAGAAACACTGGAAAATACAATAAACTATCACCAAAACCATTCTATGAACTTGCTCCTATATTCAGGGGAAAAAAAAAAAAAGACATTTTTTCCAGGTTTGGATAAAACTCAGAGATTGCCAAAGCAAAACACACACACAAAGATACACATACTTCAACTAGTATTTACATATTTTTCTGTTTCTGAGCAAACTTAATTGTGGCACCTCCTGTAGCACAGGCAGCAGGTTAATCCAGTGAGCTTTTAAAAAAATTAACTCTTGGCAGACATTTTTAAAACAGCATTTTGTGCTAAATCAGGGGTAACTTTTTTATTCCCTTCATGTGCCCTAAAATTTGCCTTATGTAGCTACTTCAAGATTTGCCTTTTCCTACAAAGCCCTAAAGAGAGCTACACAGTAGATATGCACACAGGTAACAGATTACTCTATGTTATGGCAGGATTACCACAGGAAGAATGATGGCTTAAATCTTGGATATCATATAGAAAGCAGGGTAAGAAAGGGCTCAGAAATAAAATATATATCCAGATAATAGTAAAGCAATATTAACTTGTTTAGGTAATAAAGGTAATAAAATAAAGTAGATACCATAAACCTGTTTGGCAGTTGAGAACAAAAATATAAAAAAGTCAAAGTTATTGCAGTGCTTATCAATACATTTTAAAACACTCATTTAATTAGTTTGCATCTACCTTACCAACCATCTTCTGTGAAGTTCTAGAGTTTTTCAATATGTACAAAAGGGCTGGTTAGTCAGAACTGCTAATCTGGCCTCAGAGAGATGTACTGAAAATTACCTGAAACATTTCTTCTTGTCCCCATTATGAATATAGAAAACAGTAACAACACACTGACCACTGCAGCTGCTCAAGTTATCAGGTACATAGAAATTTTTGTCTCAAGCTTGTAATTGGCTAAAACCAGAGCCTATGTCAGAACCACTCAAAAACAGTAACAGTCAATGTGATTAAGGCTAAAATACCAACTTGAACTGTAAGACAAATTTAGTACTAAGAACTTTTTCTTTTTAAAATGGCTGCTGACACCTTCATTTCACAGCAATCACAAAATTCTGAATTAAATCCCCTCCTCCTCATCTAAAAAAAATTCACATGTACGACACTCCCATAGTACAAGGAGTAGAAAAACTCCTCCAGAGGTAAGTAAAATAATTCAGTACATGAAAACCATGTGGCAAATCCTTCCCCTACTCCCTGGTGCTCATCTGATTTGAGGAAGCGACCAGTATAAATGTTTTTCCAATTCTGTTAAGTAATACTTTTTGAAATAAATGTGCAGCTACAAATATCTTAATTATTTTCTTAGCAAAGCAAAAACATCCCTAAACAATGGGATAGAAAATGAAAGTTTGTTTTTACAAAGGACAATACACTTATTTGAAACTGGAAACTGAGGCTGGGAGGAAACTGTTTTATAATAAATTCTCTCATAACTCTATCCATGCAAGGTTACTTTAATTTCATAATGTATGAAATGCCATACCTGTTCTCAGATTCAGAAGTTTGACTTGTAACTGAAGTTTGCATCAACTGTGTGGGAGCCAAATCTACAATTAATCAAAGATTGTAACTTCATTATAAAGCTTTTCGTTGCAAAGGAAATTTGAGTTACACAAACAATGATTTTCAAAATACATATTCAAAACAATTTTGCAATCTGTTCATGGCCAATAAAAAAATATTCAGTTTGAGGCAGTATTCGCATGTTTCTGCAAGTATACTTAAAGAAGAAAAAAAAGGCATTTTCCTCTAACATTTTGACAGCAGTTCTGCAGGACAGTTTGCCAGAAACTAAACAAGGCCAGCAGTAAACTACACAGGAGTTTAAATATGTTTACACTGACACACATATAAATAGCTGTCTGTATTTTCTTAGAATCATAAATATACAGTTATGCCCCCATCTGAGGCACGTTCTACAACATTTAAAGAAACAATCAAAAACAGCAATAGAAAGAATTTTTTTTTAAATTCTGTTAACAGATATTAAAAGCAGTTACCCTTCAAAAGTATCCTACAATGACAGGAAAAAAACTCCAACTATTTAGTAAAGCTAAATAATAAAACAGTGTACTCAAACAAAGCCTCAGATTAAAAAAAAATACATTAAAACCCCAAAACACACCCCTCACCACTAAGAACAGAGAAAAAATTAATGAAGAGACAACTTAGTGATCCACTGACAGCATTTCTTAGTCAAATGTACTTCAGTCAAAATATTCACATCACACTCATCATAAGCTTTGACAAACTGCATTCACATGCTGATAAATGAAGGCTATGTAATAAAACCAGGAGAGTGATTACTCAATTAATAATTTGGTTAAGATCAAGTAGAAAAATTTAGAAGAAACAAATGCAGACACTTATTCAAAGGAAACAGAGCAGAGAATTAACCAAGCCAAGAGAAGAAGCCAACAAAAATATGCAGGTTTTACTGCTTTATTATATGGAAAAGGAATGAATTTGACTGGGTTTCCCCTCTTTCCTACTCTATAGCCCAGACAAGAAAGTACATTTCAGTGCTACTCAAGTGGCCCTGGGTGTGACACAAAGCAATACAAAACGCCCTGGTCAAAGGTTCCAACTCCCAAAGTTTAGTTCTGAGCCAGCTGTGCCTTACTCTGTGAACCATTCCCTTAAAGGGAGACTTATCCTTCCCACAGAACCAAATGGATCTGATCAAACCAAGTGCAGAAATCTGTAGTAGACAGTTACCTTGAGGCTCACTTTCTCTGGGTTCTTTTTTTAATTGTTTTGGTGGTCTAGGAGTTGTAACACACTTTACTGGAGAACTTTCTGGACTTGATTCCAAATGTAATCGAAAGTTCTAAGCAAAAGAAAAAACATTAAATTAAAAAAAGTCCAAATTATTCAATATTAATAAAACCACTAATTGAACTAAGTATTAACATTTTGAGTACAGACCAGTTTTACATTAATATAAACAGACAAAATGCAACTTATTAGCTAGTCCATACTGAAGTTTGTGGTATTAATTTTGAGAAAAATCTTTTTCATTTCATATATAAGCTTGTAAAATACTTCCTATAGAACACAGTTATCCTTAAAATCCTAAATTTTAGCAGAAACTCATTCAGATAAGGAAATGAGAGGGAAACAAGTTCATTTACTCCAAAGGTGTAATAGACCTTTGCAAAACAAAACAGCTACCAAAGCTGAAGTGTCCATATGAATCCATACAACCTTTGGTTCCAGCACAAAATTTTATTGATCAACATTTAGTTAACAACAGAATCTAGGAGGGTGGAATCAATTAATTTTTCAGCTTACTATCACTCATCTATAACAGCACAGCAGTAAATCTCTAATACACTTGAAAATTCTAAGTTAATGTAAAAGAAAGTCATTGTTAAAACAATTATGAGCATGGGATTCTCAGAAAACAGAATAGATTTAGAACACCCTCCCACTATACACCATAATTAAAATAACTTACCTCATCTGGTCTTGGCTCACATAAATGTTTTGTCAAGTTAGGCAACAAACCATTTTCTGCACCTTTCTTTGTGGGCTGTTTTGTTTCTAATGTCACTTCTTTAGCTTCAGCTCTTTCAGATGAAGGATGTGATTTCTCCTGTGCACAAGTTGTACTTTCATTCTCAAAGAGTCTTGTTGACAGCTTGCCTTGTGCCTTTAAAAGCTCTGCTTCTGCAGCCATTTGACTTGCCTCTGAAACTTCAGGGAAATCTTTTAAAAAAGGAAGCTTGGGGACATATGGAAAATTTGAGTTACTTTGCTTCACATTACTAGCTTTCAGCAATTTAATTTTGGTCCATTTAGAGTTTTTGTTTGAGGAGTTATTTCTACCATTCAGAGTGCATTTGACAGGCATTGCTTTTTTGCTAGGGAAAAACCGTTTGCACTGAGTACTTTGACTGGGTTCTTTCTGAGTAAGCATTTCACTTTGCTGTAACTGTGTGTCATCATGCTTTTCTTCTGCTTTGCTATCCTCTGCATTAGGGGAATCTTTTCTCACTTCTACTGTATCTGACTCAATCTCACCTGCAATTTCTTCACAAAGTTCAAGGATGCTCACCCTTTTGGATTTTGCATCGTTCTCTGGTTGATCAGCCACATTTGTCTCACTTACAGATGGCTGTGAAGTATTTTTTGGTTTTGTACTAGGTTTTATGTTCTGATGCGTCTGCTGCTTTTCCTTAGGTGCTGTAGAATTTGGCTTAAGAGAATCAGTTTCCGCTTTCTTTGCGTTGCTAGAATTAGGAGATACAGGGCCCTTTTGGTCTTTCTTGACTTCCTCAAGACTCTCAGCAGGACATGACGAGGACCCTTGAAGATTTTGTTGAAAGCTACTGGAATTATCCTTTTTATTGTCTGCTTTACACTTTTTCAGAGAGCTGGTTACTCCTACACGTATTTCTTTATCCTCGTTTGTATTGTTTGGCTTTATCTTTGTGTTTTTCTGTTCCGTTTTCCCTCCAGCAGATTTCAGTGGTTTTGCTGCAACACTGTGAGTGTGTTTTTTTGCCTGGCTACTGTGCGTAACCTCTGAAACTTTTTCTTCTTTAACTTCTCTGCTGCGCAGGGATCTTGCTGGAACATGCACATGTGTTAACTGCTGCAGTCTCTGTGATCTCCTCATTACTGGCTCCTTTGGTGCAATTAAGCATTTTGACTTAGGAATTTCTTGCACAGATTTTTTCTGGCATACCTCCTTATTTTTTGCAGATTTAGGCTGTTGCTGTTGAACTGTTTTGCCAGGTATTGTTTTATTATTTGAGTTGAGTGCTGATGATCTTGTGGTCATGCGTGTTCCTACTTCAGGTTCACTGGTGTTATCACTGAAAAAGTCAAAAAATATTTTTTTCAGCATCCAGAAAGTAGAATCTGTCCTAAGATTCTTTTCATTCCTCCTCTGCCTCTTTCTTTTCTTTTTTCAAAATATTAGATCTTATACTCTCAGTATTTTTGGAAGAATTTGCTCAAGAATTACCCGAAAAAGATGTTCATTTCCACCTAGCTACTCTTAAGTGTTGTATTTAATGTTTTTTATGCATGGAAAGACTAAACTATGAACCCCAGATGAATACTCTGTAACATTTCTAGTAGCTTTTAATCACTGACGCTTGTGACTTTTAAATGAAGTATGAGTTATATATATAGAGGTAGATAATATTAGATTTATTTTTGCTTCAGAAGCTTTTTTGAAGGAGGCCTTTCTGGATTTCAAGGCACTTAGATGGTTCCAGAGAAAAATCATGTAGCAGACAGCATACATAAGGATTTAAACGTGATCTCCCTTCTAGAACTATTTAACTATTTACTGTATCTTTAACTCAGATTCCCTCTGATTAGACTGTTTCTGCACTAATGTAGTCTATTAAGATAACGCAGAATTACGTAATTTTTTTGTCACTGACCTGTTTGGTTTGACAGAGGTTTTGAGCACAGCTTTCTCCTGCACTGCACACTGATTGGGCTTTGATTTATTTGAGCCATGTTTTGTATCAGACACATCTTTTTCCTTCTTTGACAAAGACGGTTTGCTGTTCTTGTCCAGCTTTGGACGTTTAGCAGAAGGTTCTACTAACGCAGACTTCCTTTTCTGAGCTGCCATTTCTGGAAAAAAACAAGCAACTCGGCTTTCAGACTCTTTGCCAAATATCTTAACTTTTCATTTTTATATATTCACTTTCCTTTTACAGCCAGATCATGCTGTGATCAGAAAGCAAATCATTAAAGCAATCTCAAATCAAATGACACTCATTTTACTTACAGGTTTTTACAAGAGGCAATCGATGTTTAGGCCAAAGTAACTTATCAAGGTGTGACAAGAGCATTCCTTATGCATATGCTTACAAACAGGATGTTTCATGCCACCTATGAAGAACAGAAAATGTTCATGCAGTAGACACTTCATAGCTTCCTACTCAAGACTCTAAATTCCCACCCTCTTCCATCCCCCCAAACAATGCTTAGCTTTAGAGTTTTATTGATAAGGAAATTAAAAAAAACCCCAAAACAAACCAACAACCAACCAAAAAACAACAGACAAATTTTATTTTTTATTTCCATATCCAACAATTTCTGGCACTTTGCTGTCTTAAGCACTACCCTTTTACCTTTCGAAATGTGGCAAGTAACAGTACAATTCAAATGGAAGTTTCTCAGCCTTTCACCTTTTTCCAGAAAATAGTGTGCTGCTCTCTTTCAGAGCTGGCAAAAAACGTGGGACTGCTGTCAATCCTGTGCTTCACAGCAACAGGGAATAAATCCATAAGACTCAGTTCCCAAGTTTTGTGGCTGCTACAACAGAACTTCACAGACATCAGCAACCACCTACAAATGCTTCTTCTAATATGACTTAAGCTACAAATCAGAGATGGAAAGCCTAGAAAATAGCATTGTTAGAGACATTTGCCTTGGGCAGTTAAAGACCATATTTTCATGAGAACTGAAATGATGTTAACAATGCAGAAGTTACTCTGCACAAGAGTCTGAAAGTTAACAGAGATTCTTGATAAAAATATCTTCACAGATTTGGCTGATCATCCCTTTCATATACATTTCTGACTTGTGAAACTTTTCAGTTCCCTTATTCAAAGACACCGTTATTGTGGCATAGGTAATAATTGTTCAATTACTTCACTAATAACTTTATAAAATAAAGTCTACTGGAAGACTCAGTGGTCACAACTTCCACATCACCTTTTTCCATCAAGAATTACCTATTAATTTTTGTCACTGACAGACTTACAGATTATATATAGGTTTCTATAAAACTATATTGCTTTTCAAACCTTAACTGATCTGATGTTAAATCTGACACATTTTTAAGGTCAAACAGGAACAATTCACCAGTTTTGTAACACAGACCAGACACTTTCAGTTCATTACAACTAAAGTATGACTTCCAGTATTGATAAATCAATGTCTTTCTCCAACAACTTGAAAGATATTTATGTTAAGCTCCTTTTAATTACTGATCATTATCCAAAAGGAAAAAGTAAACAACTGTACCTCTTCTTTTCTTTAGACTTTATACTATCCTTAACCTCATTTTCATTTATCCACTTATGAAAGCATTTCTAACCATGCAAAACTGTAATTTTGCTAAAAATCTGATGAAAAACTCAGATTACAGACACCAGTGCTGTCTTCTGACCGTCTCCTTTAAAAAACATACATGATAAACAACCCATATTTGAGGTATATTTTTTTTAATTTTACCCAGGGAAGAAATCTCTAAGAGCACTTTTTGTGGTGCTATTTTCATGTCCCTCCCTAAGGAGCAGGTACTAGAACTTGCATGCCTACATTCTAATAGCTCATGAGCTCCACGACACCTCACAAGCCTATGGGTTTCCACCAGCCAAAGGAAACCCGTCAGAGATGCAGTATGGTCACTCATCCTGAAAACAGCAGCCCTAGTTGCTGAATAGGTCTTTGGTCTCTTAGAGCACAACATCAACCCTCAGAATTTGAGAATATTGTGACACTGCATACACCTGGACCTTCTTCGGTTTTTTCCAGACATGACATGGCACACTCGGGGAAGACTTACAAGTACAAAACAGAAAGTACAAAACTTCTCTCGCTGGCACTCCTTCTCAGGCAACTAAAAAATACACTCTCCTCCCACGGAGCTCTTGAACAGTAATTTCTTTCCTACTAATACTTTGTACAACAGAGCAAAGTCTTTTCCAGACATTCCAGAACTGGCAGTCTCTGCCCTGGAGAAGTCACCCTCTAGTAAAAGCCGGATTATGGAAAGCAGGGAAGACACAGAAGGGCAGGAACAAACTAGAGCACGAGCAAAGGAAGGTTTAGTGCAATAAGTACGCGGGGGATGGGGGGAACCCCGAAAACGAAACAGAGAAAACAAAAACCTCAAACCCAAAAAATCCAAACCAACAAACGAACAAAACAGAGCAACGCAAGCCCCACAGCTTCCAGTCCTTAGAGCAGGGGCTGAGGCAGGGTGCCCGCCAGCTGGACAGGGCGTGGGGGTCTCGAACCCGAGCAGTCCCGGCTGAGGGCCACGGCAGCACCTTCGGCACAACGGGAAGGGAAGGGAAGGGAAGGGAAGGATTGG
>VZRH01008438.1:357916-388627 GCA_013397555.1 Urocynchramus pylzowi | reverse complement strand
CGGCCCAGCCTCCCCCGGCGGGCACGGGACATCTTCCGGCGGGAGTCGGAACGGGGAGGGCGGGAAGCGGCGTGGTTCGCGCATGCGCAGCCGCGTGTGAGGGTGGCTGCCATATGGGAGTGTTGAGCAAGGAATGCAGAGACGATACTAATTAAAACACGGATTGAGCACTGGAGGGTGTTTACAAGAGCACGTATTGACAGGGCAAGGGAGAATGGCTTCAAACTGAGAGAGGGTAGGTTTAGGTTAGGTATTAGGAAGAAATTCTTTAATGCGAGGGGGTGAGGCACTGGAACAGCTTGGCCAGGGAAGCTGTGGATGCCCCATCCGTGGAAGTGTTTGGGGCCTGGCTGGATGGAGCTCTGAGCAACCTGGTCTAGCAGGAGGTGTCCCTGCCCACGGCGAGGGGGTTGGAACTGGACGATCTTTAAGCTGCCCTTCGGGCTGCGATGTCCCAGTGGCTCAGCCTGCTCGCATCGCTGGGTGCCCGAGCCTCATCCTTGGCCAAAAATGGGGGAAAAGCAGCGCCACGTGTCGTGGGGCCAGTGGGGACAAAGTGATTGCGATGGTGGCCTGCGCTGTGTCAGTGGCTAACACAGCTGGCAGCTGCAGTGAAATGAAGAATCGATTGAAGAGTCAACTGAGAAAGGGCCTCCTCAATGTGTATAAATATCCAAAGGGAGGGTGTCAAGAGGATGGAGCCAGGCTCTCCTCAGTTCTAAGCAGTAGGACAAGAGGCAACGGGCAGAAATTGATGCACAGGAAGCTCCAAATGAACATGAGGAAGAACTTTACTGTGTGGGTGACTGTGTACTGGAACATTCCAGATTGCCCAGAGAGCTTGTGGAGTCTCCTCACTGGAGATATTCAAGAACCATCTAGGCACAATTCTGTGCCGTGTGCTCTAATAACCCTGCTTGGAGAGGGAGGCGGGACCAGATGACCCTCTGTGGTCTTTTCCGATCTGACCATTCCATGTTTTTGTGATTCTGGGTCCGACCAAGTTCTGGTGATCTTACAGTAGATGTGCTTGCAGCAGCATTTCCTTAGTGTTTGCAGGCCCCTTCTCACAATTATGTTTGCAGACACCTTTGAAATAGGTTACTCAGCTGTGCAGTTGTGCAGATAGCTGCCAGCCCCCTCGGTACAGGTGTGTCACGGTGTCAGCGCATGTCACTTAGGTGTAAAGCAGGATGGATGCTTGTCTGTGTCTGGGAGATTAAAGAGGGTTCTTGGATGTGTCTTGACCAGAGGAGATCCCGAGACTGCACCATGTCCACTCCTCTCTCCAGAGCACTGAGTTCACTCAGTGAGCTGCCTTTTTGAGTCCATTTGTCCAACTTGTTTTGCTTTCCTAAGTCCAGCAGTAACTCTGAAGGTGCAAGCTAGCTCTTTTGTTCTGTGTATTCTGCACAGTGTTTCACAACTCACTCTATAGCATAACTACCTATTTGTAATTTTTGCCATCGTCTAGGATATTTCAGTCCTTGCTACACTTGTAAAAGTGTATGCCATGGCTTCTTTTCCTCAGGATATTTATGTGTTTGAGCCTGTTGTCTGCATTGGCAAGTATGAGAAGTTCTGAAGAAAAAGCTGAAGGTGTGACATCCACACCACTGATGTGGCAGTCCAGACCAGCTTTTGTCACTATGGATGCAGTGACAACTGGAGTTTGAATATATTGAGTGTGTTCTGGGGATGTAACTGTGGGTTTGGTTTTCTTCAAAAGGAATGCATTATGCACACTCCAAGACCCTGGATGGTAAGTGAGAGCCATTGGAGGATTCCCTTCAAAAGTGAGCTGCTGATCCTAACTAGAATACTGAGGTACCTCATGTATACCTAGTGTGCTCCATCTGTATTACTTTCCTAGGGGTAACCTGGAGTAGGTCCTACCTGAAATGCACATAAGTGTATCAAGATCTCAACATTCGGTATCTTTGCTCTGCATACCCACTCCTATCAGCCTGTACTTGCTAGTATAGACACAGCCTCAGTTTATTTGACTGTGAATTCACCTGGTGATGTGTATACATCACTGGAGAACAGTGTGATGAACCTCAGCCAATAGCCATGAAAAGTTTTAGAATAAAAGGTAGTATGTGACAGGGTTTCTCCCAGAGATTTCTGATTTCCTTTACAATTTCTGGAAACAGTTCACTGATCTAAAGGAGACCGCAGAAGTATTTTATTATTTGGTTCTGTAAATATTCATTTGTTAATGGTTGAAGTATTTAAAAAAGGGATATTTTTGTTTTTATAATAAACTCTCTCGGTCTGTTTTATAATCTTCAAAACATTTTAGTGATTTCTATTGTTATCACATTTGTGGGATTGTTGGAAATTGCTGTCAAGTTTCTGACTAGCATAAATTTGTTCATATAAGTATCAAATTTACCTGTTTATACTCTGTTTTGTCTGTAAAGTTTTCTGTCTCTTTGTTAACTGGAACTTGGAACTGCTTTCCTGATAAGTCCTCTTTCTGGACACACTTCACTGAAGCACAGTTTGTACTGGATAAATGGGAATTTTCAGCAGCTGTAGTTTTTTTTAAAAGCTGATAGGAGGAGATGTTATAAATAACTCCCTGTAGCAGCTCCTCTTTAATGCATGATAATCTGCTGTGACTTTACAATGAACGCAGCCACATGTGGTCTCCTGCTCTCCTTCAGGAACCGACAGAATATTTTCCAGATGAAGGGTATTTTAATCACTAGGCTGCATGTAAATTTCCTGAAGGATGATAAAAGCATTTCTTTATGTTACCATTATCTTTATAAATTTAAAATGATGTTTTCCCATGTTTCTTTCTTAGGAACATGAAGCAAGTAAACCTAGACTGTCTTCCATCCTTCCATGAAATAGTAATTTGCTGTACAGCAGGAAAATAGTAAAGCATCAGGCATTCTTATAAAGCATTAAATTGCAAAATTTGGAAAAACTTCTTTCACGGGATAGAAGAATATCAGTAATTTTCCTGTTTTCCACAGAAGGTGGCAGCATCCTGAAGCACTGATGTCAATGTGAACTTGCTAGCGAGTGGCGTTATTGAAATCACACAAACTTTACAGAAATTTACTCTCCTTGGAGGTTGTGGTGAATATAAGCAGAAGTGATTGGGCATGAATTGTTCTTGAACTGGGGAACCAGGGGAGGGAGGAGAAACTGCATTCACATAGGTGGAGTATATGAGTAGGACAGATTTAACCCCAGAAGATGTAACCCCTTTGTTAATTTAGCCATGTTTATTTACCACTGCAGTAATACTGCTGGAGTGCCTCTTGTCTGCAGTGAAGTGAAAAACTTCTTGCTTCTAGGTTCAGCCTCTTTTCACAGAATAACTCAGCTGATAATGGATCCCTCCACTAATTGCAGAGAATGTCCTGTTGTCCTACAGCTTTGGGAGATGACTGTCACCAGAGAGTGGAAGCTTCTATTATTTTCTCCACTTCCTTTGCCCACTCCCAGCAGTGTTCTCCAGCTCCTTAACCATGTCAGCCTCCATCTAGCACCTGAGGGACCCCCAGAGACAAGCAAATTTAACCTCCTGAGCTAGCAAAAAAAAAAAAACAAACCCAAAAAACACAAAACCAAGACCAAACAAAGCCAGTGGAAAAACTGAGTCATATTCTACCAGAGTCAGAAAGGCTGAGGACTGTATAACTGGAATCAGGATAAGAAAAGACAGGGGAGGAGGAAGTGCAAGCCTTCCCCTTTTGGCACGAGGGAGCTGTTAACATTGACAGCTGCTTGTGAAACCGCAGCCTTAGGGCGGGCTGCAGAGTTACAGGATTGAGCTCTTGATCCCAAACTCAATCCCAGCGCTCCTACCAGCACGCAGGTTTTACAGCCCCCTTTGACATGCAAACACGCTTTCCACGCTGCCCTCCTTTTTATCAGACATCTCATCTGAGCAAGGAAGTGGTGACAGACAACCAAAAGGCAGGAGCTACTTAACCTTTCACCGGTAATTAACCTTGCAAGCACCGCTGGAGCCTCAGAATGCCTCAGACAGGTGAGGTAAGGCCACACGGGAAGCTCATGTAAACCAGTGGCTTTCCAATCACTACATATACATAATGTTTAAGGAACTGGAGGAGCAGCTGAGACAGCACAGGGCTCCGGTTTTCCTCCTTTCAGCAGATTCAAAAAGTCTCTCTGTCCTAGGAAGAAGGGAGAAGCTGATTTTTGCATCTCCAGAAGAAGGAATGAGACAGGAAAATTGGATCCTTAAGAGGAAGAGATGCTTGCCAATGAAGAACCACTATCTCCTTAGCAGATTTTTCCTTTTCTTCTGTTGGAATGAAAATTAAACAACAACAGCCCAAACCCAAAAAGTGGTTGAGATATTCCACGGCCAATTGGCTGCAGTGGAGTTACCTGGGGGGACGCAGCATGTATGCTGGAGGTCAGTAGCAAGTCCCCAGGGTGAGTCTCTTGGGCTTCTTTCTGCCTTTCTCTTTCTTATTCATTGCCTTGAGCATGCCAAGGCTCTTTTTTACAAGCTGGCATGCTGGGGTGAGAACCCCAGTAAGTGGCACAGGTTGAAGTGTGCCTGTGTGTTACAGCAACTCGATGACTCAGGGAACGAATGTTTCCTTTTTTTCCCTCGGGGTGATGATGCATTGAGCTGAAGAGACGCAGGGAGAAGCAGAGTGCAGGGCTAAAAGTCTTGTTCCTGGCAGGAGCCAGGCAGCTACAGGAGTTGTAGGTGAAAGAGGCAGCTCCCCCCTGGAATTCCTGTGTAGATGGCACCTGGGACAGCAAGGACTGGAGAATACCCTGGTTGCTTGGAATTAAAAAGCTTTACAGGGCAATTAGCTGAAAAAGCAGGGGGCCATGTTCAAAATGAGGGGAGGTAGAATTTGAATAGTTGGTTTTTTCTTTTGGTGTTTTTCTTTTTGCAGGGAAGCAGGAAAAAAATTGGGCTGGGACTTGTCCACTTTGCTTGCATGCAGAATGTGACTTGGTTTGGGGTTTTTTTTTTCCCTCAGGGGAAGAGGAGAACAGAAATAAAAACAACTGCAGATAGCTACATCTGGAGGGAAGGCTGGTGTAGTTGGCTTATAGAGATTTGGGTCTGGGACAGAGAGTCGATATATGTGTGAGATATGTGTGAGTGGGACACATGGGTCCAGACCATTCTAGAAAAAGGAGAAGAGGCTATTGTCTGAAACATTTGGGAACTGCTGAGGTAAAGTAAGGTGCTCCATTCTGTTGATTTGAAGGGCTCAAACAGTTGACTGTGTTATCTCAGCTGGAAATTGCAACTTGCAGCATGGAGAAGGTAAGGAGAAGCTTCCTGAACCACATCTGGGGAGTATTTCTTTTCCAGTCTCTGTAATGATGAGTCTAGGCCTCGGAGTGACTGCACTCTGCAACAGTCAGTATGTTGGTACCTGAAGTGTGTCACTCAGTGTCACATTGACAGGACCATGTTGACCTGCCTGGAGTCACTGCTGCTTTATTGGCATTTTCTTGACACTAGCTCCTGTGGAGTTGTAGACTGTCATCCACAGCCCTTTCTGCTAAGTATTTTAAATGGTGCTGTTATGTGTCTTGGTTTCTGAAAAGAGCATTAATTCTTCTGTCTGGTGTGAAATGTATACAATGGATTTGTTTCTCTGTATGTAAAGAACCATATTTGCCTATTGAAAATGTTCAGGTTTTTAGGTTTTATAAAGTTTTGGGGTTTTTTTTGTTCTTTTTTGTTGTTGTTTTTTGGTTTTTTTGGGGTTTGTTTGTTTGTTTGTTTGTTTGTTTGCTTTTTTGTTTTTGGGCCAGGAGTGGACATAATAATTTACACCTTAAAGCCTTGGTCTTTATGATCTGGTGCTAAGACAGCTGAAGCCACATATAGCTCTTGGGTGACTGAAGGCCTCACAGAGAAAAAGAACTGTACTATGCATGGACTCCAGGGGAAAAATGAGAAGAGGTGGATGTTCTGGAGCATGTATGTGATGTGTCCTGTCTCAGTCAGGAGGGTGGAACTACATAATCTCTAGAGGACCCCACCAGCTTCAACTTCAGCTACTTTGGAATTCTGAACTAGGAAAAAAGTTTTTTAAGAGGTAGGTGTCTGCAGCCTTTGTGGCTTGGAATTTCATTTTTGTTCTACTCCATCTTTTCAGTAATGATTACATTGAGAACTAACAACTTTCTCCCACCTTCAGCATTACCTATCCCTGTTGATGCCTGGATACTCAGATCACATGAAAAGCCAAATAAAGACCCTGTGAATTCACACTGTTTTGAATAGAGGGCACACTGTGGATTTTGGCTCACTTTATAAAAACTGTGTGTGAGGTACGAAGTTACTACACAGCAGAAATGTTTATGGCACTTGCTTCTAGCTTGTGTGTACCCTGTAAGATCTAAGGTGTCTGCATTTTTTGTGTCAGAAAATCTGACTGGGAAAGCTTGAAGATACCCATATTAAAATATGACTGTTACCACATTGCACACTGTGTTTTTTCCCTGATGGGGTATAAGGACACTGTACATCAGGGCAGGGGGGAACACCAGCTTTACAGATTTTTGCTTGATGTAGCTTTAAAGATAAATGTCTCATGCAGATCTGTATAGGGATCAGACCTAAATTAAGACAGTGCAGAGAGACAAAAATTCTGGCATTAATCATAATACTTTTATTTAAACGGTAAGGTGTGATTTAATGTATGTGGTTTTATTTTTATTAATACTTTATGCTGAATTTTGAACAGTACTGTACCTAAACAATTTTACAAATATAACACTAAATACACTGCTTATTGCTCTTTTTTTTTTTTTTTGCATGAACATAAAACCTGGAAATGAATACAAGAATAAATAAGGCACCCTACTAATATGCTATTTTTCTGTATTGTAGTAGCATGCAAAAAATGTCATTTTGCTTTTGCAAGTCACTTTCCTCATTTTTCTTATTAGAGAAAAAATAAGAGTTCGTTATTTGTGCAAGTGCCTGTTTGAAAAGTCAAAACTTGAAAGCACTTTTAAATTTTCTTAGTTCAACCATCTACCTTACAAAACAGCTCTCGTATAGCATGTCCTAATTTCTTTTTCTAAAGACAAAAAGTATTTTTGTTCTTCTTTTGCTGTTACTAGGAAACATGCCTTGCAAGAGGAGTGTTCACGTACTGCTTGAGACAAAAGACCTGACTTGCTTTTTTTAGCTGCATTTTCTTCTTGTACTGACCCTGCTCAAAAGATAAAAATAAAAATGCAGAGGCATCTTTCCTGACTTCTTGAATGTGGCTGGGCCCAAATCAGTGATCAGCAAAAGATGGGAGCTCCACAGATGCTGCTTAAGGGCCTGTGCTAAATTTCAGTATGCCCTAAATTAGGGCTTCCCAACAGTTTCACAATACATTCTGTCCAACTGTCCTTTCTCCACGCTGGCTGTCACTCTGTCAGGGCTCAGGAGAGCAGCAGTGCCTCGGCCACCCTCACAACTTGTAAGCCGCTAGGGCAGAAGTTGGTTTGCAGTGGCTTCAGTGATTTGACAACCTACTGCCAAAATGGTGACAAATGATCAAATAAACAAACCAGAGGCACGACTCTGACCTCCATCCCAACTTTCTTTAAACAGTTTGTTCCATTCTTTTCAGAAATGATAGAGACAAAAGGTTTGAATTTTTCTTTTTTAATCTAAAGCAGATTATATAATAATTTCTTGATGCTCTAATATTTATTCTTTAAAACTGAAATGTTCTTGCAAGGTAATATAAACACAGCAGGTTCAATCACCGAGTTTACCAGTTATATGAAGTATGAGTTACTTACTTATGTGACAACACCCAGCTTTACATAAACTCTGAAATGCAAAATGTCTTTTAATTACATAAGTTATTACAGTACTGGTTTAAAGGAATCTTTTGGTTATATGTAAACACTATAAATTAGCTCTTTAAAAAATAACCATGTAAGACAAGTATGGCATTGACATAGTTTAAAAAACAATAAACAGCCCTAAATCTGAATACTCTCAGGGCAGAACAGCAAAAGCAGGTATCAATCTAATGCTGTGGAATAACATGCTGAAATTTCGACTTATTTGAAGAATCAGTATTTTTATTTGATCCCTCCTTTTGTTTTCATATTTTAAGATTTTCACCATCAGTGCTCTAAGCAATGGGCCAATTGGTACTATATGTGACAGGATAATATAAGCTATTTTGAGTGTTGCCATTCTAATAGTAAAAGCCATCTAAATAAAGTCTCCTAAATACATACTGGTTTAAATTAAATCCTGAGGAATTATAATCTCTCTACTTGATAGTTTTGGTTAAGTGCAATTTGATGTATGCAGAACACTGTTTCATTTAAGGTCATTCTTAGTAAGGCATATTAAAAATAAATATAAAAGTGACAACATAATATTTAGTTTCTTGCTACAAAATCTTAGGCAAAAATATTTTTGCATGTAGTAATTGACTTTATCCATTTGCTGGCTTACAGGAGTTAAAATTTGTGCACTAAGCTTAACTGCCCTTGTCAGAATGTGCCACTGTGCTATAATAGTGGTCCAAAGCTACATGCTGAAGATTTTATTTCCATGCTCAAACACAGCTTGCACAAACTGCTTGAAGACTCTGTCCATGTAAGTGCACTTCCTTGGCCATATTCCTTCCAGAAAACCGATATGGCCTCCGCACGAAGTCAGAACCAAAGCAACGTTTGCATTTTGTTTGGCAGTTTCTACTGGTATAGCTAAAAGGGGGGAAAATGATTTAAGTCCTCAACCTTCTATGAAATGCCAACCATTGAAAAAGTTCTTTTAAACATTTCTCATATTATGTTCGAATAAATAGGCACAACGTTAATATCCACTTAAATGTCTTACAGGGTTTAGAACCACAGCTGTATGAAAAGCCATTTTTCTCTTCATCATTAACTCACCTTACCTGTGTGATTTTTTTTCCCCCTGATTGCTGTAAAAATTCCAGCTTCATCTGTCTTTCACTCACACTAATGGCACAGTACCCATGTTAATGCATACTTAGGATTTGCTATAAATAGTGTAAGTAAAAGGACAATCAGCCCTCTAATTTTTAACTGTTATTGCAATATTCAACTTTAGAAAAGCTGAGGAACTGGGACCTCAATTGCAATTGTATGAGATTCCAAGCACAGAACCTTAAATGTCAGTGTTAAGATTTAGTCTGTAAGATATCCTATTAGCTAATCTAAAAGATTACCATATCATGATATGTGATCTGCCATATGTTTACACCTGCATGTTTAGAGCACACCATGCAAACACACTGGGGCATGGTTCTTGCCTTGAGGAGCCCATAATCTAAGACACAAAGTAAACAGAGGAAGAGGAAGGGGCAAACAACTGTACAAGGACACAGAAAGCTGGTCTGTGCCACCCAAGAGAATAGTGGCTCTCTACTGAATAGTGACTGCTAGAAATTATTTTAGAATGTAGATTAGACTGGATAGTACAACGATTTTTCTTTTGCTGGGTTAGTTTTCCTGATCTGATTAGCACCCTAATCCAGTTCCCCATATTAATGCCAACGTCTGAATAGTGGCAGCCACAGTCAGATGGAGCCTTCAGTGAGGTAGCCATTTCAGCAATGGCCTACAATTAGCCTTAAGTAATCAGTGAATGGCACCTGAGATATGCACTGATCTGGAAATGTGTAGGAGGGAGGCTTCAGTGCCTCCTGTTTTGACTCTGCATAGATGTATGGCTTAATCAATTTCACCACCTGGGCAGTTCCCTTTCTGAAGGAAAATAGAGGTCACTTAGCACAGACTGACACCAGAGGAAGCATTTGACTTTACAAAGGGTACTTGGTGCGATGGGATCACCCTGGTATCTCATTTGAACTGGTTGACACAGCAGTGGAGCTTTACATCAAGACTGCAAACACCACAGATGTATAAAAATTAAGTTATTTAAGCAAATTCCTCTGGAGTTTTAGGTATGCTAGGCAGACATCTGAAAGAGCAGAAATCTCAGCACATTTCAGTAAAGAATGCATTTCAAAGTTCCAGTTTTCTAGTAAGAAACTTTATGAAACAGAAAAAAATTAAAAATCATACAGATTTTTGATTATTCAGGATTGACAGAAGAAGCAACAGCAAAACACTAATGCTTTCTCCAAAGGGAGTAGCAGCAGTTTCACTGTGTTGTCTAAAAAAGGTTATGACAAGAAAATAATGCTGATTTTAAGTCATATACTGCTCAACTAAAAATGCCTTGTCACTACAACACTAAACAGCAAGTCATTCACAAGATTTATATTACTTCTTCATTTACTTTAAAGTATTTTTGAATCAGATTCAATTTTGGGTGTGTTCAGTTGTTCACATCCCTTTCTGACTGCACTTCCTGCAAAGACACCTTCCACTCATTCCTGTTTCTAGGAGTCTGTTCCTTTACCCCTTTATACATTTGCTATATCAAAGGTCATTATCCTTAAATAGTCCCTATCTCTGCATATTATTGCCTTCTTCATAGATGTGCTCCTTACTTTCATTTGGATGCTGGCAAACTCATAGCTGTGTGCTTGAGATGCCAGTTTGCCTTCATTTTCAGCAACTGGAGTAAGAGCACAGAGTAACCCTTTGCTTTGCCAAAAAAGGACCCCCAGCCAGAGTAAGTCACAGGAGAACTTGAGTGCAATGACTGTGGCGAACAGCTGTGCAACTTAAAATAGATCAGGGCAGAAGCACTGGAGCTGTGCGGCCGAGGGAGCAGTCTGTGCCTCAGAGGTCCCTACCAGCAGTGCCTGGAACAACACGCTCTGTTCCACCCCAGGGCCTCAGCACGATGCAAAACCAACTGCCTGCAGAGCTGGGTTAGTGTCTGTTGTGAAGGTGAGTTACAAGCTCCCTGCCCATGACATAAGGTACCTGACCATGCCCTGGGGGAGCACGGACTGAGCTCCAGAGAGCAGTGGGGACTCTCTTGCCAAATATGTGAGGTTCTTTGCTACTCAGTGCTATCCATTTCTTCCACTCTCCCTCCTTTCAAAATTGCAGGCATCTAAGTAGTTTGTAGATTCCAGCATTTACTAGGTGATTTTGATTCTTTACTAGGAGGAAAAAACTGTGCTTCTTACTGTTTCTACAAGAAGTCCTTGGTTTTTCCTTTGTTCAGCTGGAAAACTGAAAATACAGTATGCAGGATCTGGCCCTTTTAAAGCAGTACAGAGGCCAGACTAAAAAGTCAGTGATGTAGAAGCCTAGACTGGGGAATAGCACATGCTGAGAATATGAGATGCAGAAAACAATGTGCTATTTCTTGCAATCCAACACATGCATCATTTTCAGACTCAGCACGCGCTTGTGTGGAGTTTTGCCTGAGTTAATCTGCTCAGCAATCTCTGATCTGCCTCTCTTGGATTCTGTGGAGGAACACATTGCCATCTACAAAGAGAGTGGCTGCAATTCATGTCACCTTCTGCCGACTGCATAGGAATTTGCCCACTTATCTGTACTAAGCCATCTGCTCTTCTTCACTCCAGTAGCCTGTGGTCCATGTTAAACAGAATCCCAAGAGAGAATTGGGGATCAGACACAAACCCCATGCCTGCTTCAGGTAATGAATCACACTTTCCACACCAGTTCTGCAGCTGTCTGCCTGGTCACTGAGGGGACAAATAAATAGGCTTCTGTGCAAGGGTATGGGAAGGAATATGTGAGGAGAGACACATTTGACCTCCAAGTATCAGAGATAGGCATGAGAACCCCATCAGTCCTAACGGATTCAGGATCAGCTGCTAACTGGCCTGAAGGTACCTCTTCACTCACTAAAATGTGCAAAAACATGACAGTCATCAGTTTGGCAGACTAGTGTCAAATGTGTAGGGAGAATGTCCCTTCCTGATAAGAAACTGCTTTGCTGGGGGATTAAAAGGGAGATCATAATAAATATCTCCTCTACTGTGCCAACCCAGCTGGGGAAACCCTTAGAGGCCACCAATCTCACCATGACCTCTGCATGCCTGTCAGCCAGAGGTTGCCAGTGTAATCCTAGCTCCCAAATCAGTTTGCTGGTGGTCATTCATTCCCAAACTGGTTGGGAATACTGTAGTGGGTGTCATGTGCTGCCTGCCTCCACACAGCTACTGTGGCTCTTTCCTGGAAGCCTACCAGTCCTGCACTAGGATGCTGACTATTTTCCATGCCTGGTAAGGTGCAAGCTACATGCAGGTCTTTACAAATGTCATCTTCCCCATCCTAAAATTCCCTCTATTTGTCCATGTAACTCCTGCCCAGCAGAGTTTCTTGCTCTGGAGGTTCTCAGAAGAGAGTTGAGTATATTGTGTTACTCCTCAGTGCCAAAATGCAAATGATCCTTGGCAGTGGTGTGGTACTTTTCTCAAGGCTGTTCCTAGGGACTGTTAGCCATCCAACAAATAAAACCACAATGCAACAGAGTAAATTTTGCAATGTAAAAGGCAGATGAATGGAGCACTGGATGTATGCATTCTAGGAGAAAGGACTGCATGCCAAAAGATACCACTGTTCATTTTTGTCCACATGTAACCTTGTACTTAAGTTTCTTTTGGCCAAAATCTGTATTGCTGTTTGATCCAGCAAGCACAGACCTGATTTATGATCACAGCACCACAATGTGAATACTTATATGCAGAATTACTTCATTCAAAACCAATTTGTCATACATTCTTTGCCAAAAAGAAGTTATTATTTTCTTAAATAATAAAAGAAAAAACATATAAGTCACTGCTGTCAGACATTCCATTTTTTGCTTGATTGCTCTCTGTTCCTTAAACTTTTAACCTAATTATTATCTGTCTGTCCATTTCCTGCCCATTTGGTCTCTTCTGACAACTTCATTCAACTGTGCTCTTTTACGTAACAGGATGCACAGTAACACCTAAAACAATTCAAGTTTGAATTCAGGGGGACACAAAAGCTTCAGAGAGTTCAATAAAATATATATAACTGAGCTTCAGACATGCACTTATTTGTCACAGTGGATCAGGAGGGAGCTGGCATGGTACCTAGCTCCAAGGGCAGGCTTCCAGCTCAGGCACAATGCTCATCAGCAGCAATTAGCTAAGCATTAGTATAGTGAAATTCAAGTCAGATGCCTAATACACTGCTTAAAGTCTCTTCAGAGAAAAATGCCACTTCAGATGAAAAGTTAAATGTGACAGTGATAATGAATGCTATCACACCATCTTCCTGATTTATTTTTCACATTTACAAAATACAAGGGCTTGACTTGGCTTTATTACATATTTCCTGAAGCAGTGGTTTGTTTAAATTAGTTATGGTGAGAGAAGTGTCATGCAATGAAGAAAGCATTTGTTTTCATTAGTCAGTATTACACAATATGAGAATTGCATTCCAGAATTAAACTACAGATACATCAGCTGCCAAGCTCTGTGAACTTTAAACAGCAACATTAAGGAAGGACTGCAAATTGATTGCTTCTTCATAATACTGGATTGAGATCAAATGGCACATTTTCACAATATATTTAAAAATAACTGCTGGGAAGTACAAAGTGTACCAAAAAGCACATGAGAAGGAATGATCAGGTAGTAACAAGCAACTGAGGCAGCATCTGCACTTTTTAAGGGAAGTGTCTCTTTAGGTCCATATTATGTGGTGACAAAGCAGACTTGGATTTGTATCCATCAAGCTCTGTTACTGGAAGATAGATGTGCCTGGTTTTATGGAAACTATTTAAATACTAAGGAATTCTGGCACAGCTTTCTCCCTGATGAGTTTTCTAGGCTGGTTTCCCAGCTCTTGGAAACTATAGCTATCTACAACAGAACTGGAAGGTAGCTTAAAAGCTGGTAGGTATTACTGGGAGAAATGAGGCATGAAATAACCAGTCCCCAAAGTCAACAAAAGGCTGGGGTTTGGATGAGTATGAATTTTGTGGCTTTGAATCCATGATACAGTTGTGAGTAAAACTGCCTTTTGTTGCCACAGGCTTCTGTGTGTCCACACATAGAGTTTTTAAGTTAGAAAAAAAAAAGCCAGTTGCCAGAATAAAGTCACCTCCAAGAGTAACACAGCCCTTTATGTTTGCTAACATAAACCAGCTCACAGAAGATGTCAAGACGAACGAACTCCACTAACTAATGGCAGCAGACATAAATCCCAGGCTGCTAATTGGGGTGCTCTGTGTCTCCTGCCAGCACAAAGATTCCCATTGAGGCTACACAGCACAAACTGAAAAGGAGCCAAAGATAGGAGTTGTGTTATTAGCAGGAAATCAGCATCATCCTGGTGGCCATTTCTGAGGTAAACTTGTCCCCACAAGCACAAGGGTTTACAGCTAACAGCATTACCTCTGTGAACAAGGAATAAACAAATGCCTAACCACCCAAATATCTTCATGGAGAAAGGCTGGTTACCGTCAGTTTTAAGAGAAGATGGACAGTTATTACAACAGACTCTTAGCACTTCTTGTTTCAGAACTACTAGTGTTTTACCTCTATACTTCAAGACTTCTAAGGCATTCTCACAATAGTTTAGATGTCTAATTCTCACAATAGTTTAGATGTCTAATTTTACACAAACAACCATCCCACTGTTCACCAAGACTTGTGTTACTTTTACAAAAGAGCTTCAAGGATTGAGAGATCTACCACAGCTGTACTCTAAGGGGACTCAATCTTTGAGTACTCAAACTACACATCACAGGACTGCTGAGGCTGTAAAAGACCTCTTGAGATCATCTAGTCCAACCCCCTGCTCAAGCAGGGTTACCAACAGCAGCTTTTCCATTACTGTGTCCAGTCAGGTTGTGAGTATCTCAATAGATGGAGACCACACAAACTATGCCAGCATTTGACCACTCTCACAGTAAAAAAAAAGTGTTTTCTGGTGTTCAGAATAGGGTCAGATCAATAACTGGCTCTTGAGAGCTGGAGATAAAAAGGGGATGGAGTATCTGCACTGATTTTCATCTAGGTAACAAATGTCCCAGTCCCAGTCATAATGGGCTGGGAAAGGTTAACAAATCTTTCAGGGACTGAGGCACACTGACTGGTTTACTGCTGTTGTCATTATGCTAACTAGGTAGACCTTGCCCCAGTTATTACTTAACTTTAGACAGAAACCACAAACTAAGCTAGTGCTAAACAAAGAAGTGAAGTCATTGTTCCCTCTCTCAGATACTCTGTGAAAGAAACAAGGCACAGCAGATGAACTCCCTGAAGTACTATGAGGAAAGTCATCTCCAGGGCCCTAAGACCTATAAAAATTATCTTCAGAATTACTAGCCAGATTTTATATTTGGACATAGATTTTAGGGTCACAGTCCATCCATTCTCATTTTCAGGCCATTATAAGCTTACAAGAGAACAAGCAACTGTCTGATTTCAAGGGAAAAAAAAAATCCCACAGAGAAAATAAATACAAAGGGACTAACTCTGTTTCAGAAAGCCTTTGAACTGCAAATTTTTAAAGGTGCATCCAGTATTCTACTATAATATTGCTATGTTTGCCCAGACCTTATTTTTTTTAAGCCTCTGTTTTGGCCAATGTAAGGGATAGGTGGTTTGGCTAATCTAGTCACCATTTTTCCCCCTCATATTAGGTGTCTGTCACCTCTTGACATTGTTCATGCAAAGCATGGATGCTTTTTGTTCTAGAGAAGAAGAAATCAGACTTTTTCTAGTGCAATCTACTGGAGCGGCCCTTTTCACGTCTCTAACATTTGTCTCTAACTGGTCTTCAAACTATAAATAGTAACGTGTGTGCATGTTTTTGCATGTGTTGTACATCTGCACACAGATAAACAGGACACACTTCCAATTCTTTCATTTCTGCTTGTTGCTCTGATCTGTTTGCCTGCTCACTTTGATATCATGACTCATTCTGAAACAATCTCATTTCACTTGTGGTGGCAGAAGAAAATTTCCCTGAAATAAATCAGCTGTATAAACTACATTTTTAAAGTGTCAGGTGCCCATTGCTGAAGACTGTTGCCCCAACCAGCTGTTCATTTCAGTGATTTCCTACAGTTTTCTTCTACATTAGCTTTTGTTCTCCTTCTCTTCTCAGAAGCTATAACCACTACACAGATCACAGGAGCAAGCATATATTTTCAGAATAGTTAGCAACAGGGTTTTGATCTTCAGAGGAAAAGAAAAATATTCATAATGATCACATGTTTGGCATGAAACAGAAAGAAAATGGAAAATGGAGTTTTCAGCCTGTTACTTAGCTGATACTGATAGTTCTTATTCATTTCAACCTGCCTCCTTCTAGGAGCTCACCTTGTGTGTATCTTTTCCTTACCCTAGATTTTGGCCTACATGATTAGATGTAACTAATCTAACTTAGTTGGGTTTTTTTTTGCGTTTAATTTACAGGCATAGGAGGTGACACTGAGATCAACAGATGAGGATTTCATAACATCTCAAACATGAGCAACTCCCACACATTCTTTGTAGGGACTCAAAGAATGGCAATAAAAAAACCCACTTGTTTACAGTTTGAATTCTGAATGTCTACATCCAGACAGAATGACATCAGAATCCAAGTTCCTTTTTTTTTTTGGGTTCTCTTCATACTTGGTGAACAGAAACAGGTGCTTCTGAGAGGGTACTACATCTGGTATCTTCCTTACAGTGAGAAAACTCACACCCTAAATGTGCCTATTTCTTTCTTTTGACTGTAAAAATTCCACTAATGTCTAATGAGGCCACTCCATATACTTGTGCATTCTGTACTAATCAAGTCTCTCCATCATCATCTGTTTTATATGTGTCTTAAACTTAACTGCAAGACTGAGCCCTCCATGGAAGTTTTGATCCTACATGCAAGTAACATTTAAATACACTTCTACACATAGGTCTGAGTTTATTCTCAGACCTATGTAGTTTGTCTTAATGACTGCATATATAGATAAATATATTTTAAAAAGCCTAAACTTACCATGACCTGGTGAGAAAACATCATCCACAGAGTTTAGACATAACACTGGAATTCCTACTGACTTCAGCTTGCGACATGGGCTAGCATCTTCATAGTAATCATCAATTGAACGGTAGCCAAACATGACTGAAGTGAACTGCTTATCAAATTCTCTAATAGTTCTAGCCTGAAGTACAGAATTCAAATAGGGAACTATGTCAGCATTTGGAAAACAGCATCCAGCTCAAGCAGAAGTAACATTTTCACATACCTTCATCACAAGATCCATATCAAATAATTTCTCCAACATTTGCCGATGCCTAAAAAGAAGAATGTAAAAATTGGAGAGCTTGTATTTTTGTTATATAAACAAATGTAGAAGTTCTCTGCTTTACAGATACATTTATAGAAGTGACTGTCTAACATGTTTGTTTTTAATTTTCTCTCATATCAAAAATCTGGAATCCAAGAGGAGAATAATTGTTTATCCATATGTAGGTACATCCAGCAAAATGGTAAAAATCTGCATAAACCATCTGCCAAAGATAAGAGAACTTAATATTTGGGAATACAAAATGCACCCTGGTTTTATACCAATGATGAACTAGGCCATTCTGTGTTTTTGCAGCCAACACCAACTTAAAAAAATATCATATATGCAAATCTACTCAAAGTCAATATGTGCAAGTCTAAAAATTTTAAAAATCCATTTACTTCATCTATAGATACAGAAGTAAATTGGGCTTATTGAGAGTCCCTTGAGCAGCATATAAATTTAGTCACATTGATGACAAACGTTCCTGAAAAGATCTTTTTGATTTCAAAACTTACCAAATAATGCACAAAGAACAACTAGAGTTGTTACAGCATTAATTTTGCCAGTATTTTTATACCTGCTGTTGATCTCATGTTAAAATACTTCCACCTTGCTAAATAGTTCAGAAGGCAACTCACCTGCTGATAGAGGATTGTAGACAAGTGGTCAAATAATAGTTGAAAAGAAGCCAGTTTAGTGGCTTCTCCAGAGATTCTATAGATTCAAAAACATTCCAACCCGCAGAGAAAATTGCAGCTGCCATTAGAGGAGTGTCTCTGCCAGTTTTTCCCAGGTAATTTAAAAGAAGCATGCTACAAATGAAAAACAGAAACATACATACTATCAAACTGTTTGCTTCAATTTAAGTAAATGTAACAGCCATGTTTTTGTCTGTTTTTCAATAGTTTCCCGTATGAGTCCTACAGTTGTGCCTAGTACATCTAGAAGGTAGTCACCTAATCAACATGTGACTCATGAAATTTACTTTCTCTACTATCAGAGAGGAAAAGGGTGCACTGTCTAGGGTGTGAGTAGGAGTGCATGTACTAGTCTTACTTAAATCACTAAAGGGAGGGAAAAGTCAAATGATTCTTACTCATGGAACAAGTATTCCCAAGTGTTAGTAACTTTTACCATCTTACAAGCTCTTGGTCTTCCAGATGTGATAAATCTGATCAGCGTGCCTGACAAATGCAAGCTGCCCCTGGCACATCTGCCCCTTTATGAAGAAGTCTTCTGAGATTAAGGTAGTGCCATTACCTCACCTCAGACGTATGAAAGAACATAGCTCTTCTTTAACACAAAATATGTGAAGTCTTGGATAATGAAAAAAACTAGAGAAACAAAATTATGACCCAAATAAATGGCTCGGGTGTTGTCTTTCTGACCAATTGCAACTTACAGTCTCTACTGCTAATGTACACTTGAGTTGAAAATGGGGGGAATTCACAAGTATCTACCCTTCAAATGTAGAAAAAGTAAAACAGCAGGAAGAAAGTAAAACAAAAATACATTGAGTATTAATGAGTAACATCAAGATAGCTCCCTGGATTGCCACACTCTGTACCTTGGCTCATCTACTGTACTTCAGGAGACAGCAGCCTTTAGCAGACATTATGAACCAGCCTTCCATCACAGAGACTTTATCCCTCTGCACTACCTACCACATCATAGGATGGCAGTCCAATAAACCACCCCAAAAAAAAAAAAAAGTTGCAGTAGCAGAAGAAGCACTTCTCTAACAGAATTCACAGAGTATATGTGGTAGAGAGAAGGCATAGGAATCTATGTTACAAAATGAAGTCCCTTTCCAAAATAATACCTACAGAAGACAGTAGAACAGGTGGTCTTTCATTTACATTTATATATGTCTGTGAAGTGAGTATCTATTTTAATTCTAAACTGGGGCAAATCTGTCTTATATAGATTATCTGACTATTCAGAAAATTCTGAAAATCAACAGATGATAAAAAAATTCCTGTAAGATTAAGAGAAGTGGATGATTTTTGCAGTATGTCCCTAATGAGATCTTTGCTCCTGCTTCATTTTAAACATTCAATGCTCCAATTAATTTTGAAGCAAGGAAACAGTTCTCATGTAGACAATTATAGACTATTCCAGTGTTCTGTACAATTAAGCATATGCTTTCTGGTTTTGTTTCAGGATTTTAAAAACATATTGGAGGGGGAAGGTGGAACACCTTGCCTAAAATTGCCCAGTGGTGCTGGTTACATGTAAGCCAGGTACACAACACAGATTCCCTGTGCCATTGTAACAGACTTTGCCAGTATTTTGGATCAGCCAAGGACAAAAATGACACTAAGGGCTGATGTGACCTTTTGTACCAGTCTCAGAACTGCCAGCTTCTACCACACCTTCAGCCCTTCATAATTGCCAGGTACAGGGAGTTGTAGCCATCCCAGCATCAACTGCCACAGCAAGCCACAAGCAGACCAGATTTCTGGAGAGTGTTGAGGATAATATTTTGATATACAATCAAGGATCTAAATAGGAAAAAATATTATTTGGATCTGCTATTCATATGTAAGGAAGAACTGGTCAGGTAGAGAAGATGCAGAACAGTCTTGGCCACTGAGATTATTTGATGGTGGATTTTTAAGATGAGAAGTTAGGTGGGTAAGGTAAGCAGCAGAATTATAATACTGGAGAGTTGGCTTTCATTTACCCAGGGATCTGGTTGGCAAGATCTTACATTAGATGGCCCTGATGAGCAAAGGAGACTTTAAGGATAACAAAACATAAAGCAGAAGTGTGATACATTCTGATGTGCAGGAAGTGGAGCAAGAGAAGCAGAAAACCACATGGAGGAAAAAAACCCTTCTGACCAATTTCAAGGAGGAAGTATCCTTAAGGTGTTAGACAGGTGGTGTACCTGGGAAAACAATCATTGCCCAAGCATGCAGGGATGCAGTTAGGAAAACTGAAGTTCATCTGGAGCTAGAACAAGCAAGGGATATGGAAGACAACAAGGAAAAGGTTTCTGCAGCAAGAATGGCTTCTCTAAGTCTTTTTACAAAAGACGACTCAGGACAAACAACGCTCTCTTCTTTCCCCTCATCAGTGAAGCCAGTCATCTCTTCATAGAATGCAATCAGATCACCGGGGCATGTTTTGTCCTTGATGAAAACAGTCACCATTATTCCCCAAATGCCTGGAAATGGCTCCCAGAGGATCTTTCCAAAGAATTGAAGTTAGGCTGACCAGCTTTTTTCCCTCCTGGGACCACTATTCAACAGAACAGGGAACCTAGTGACTAAAGATTTGCAAAAAAGCAGAGAATACCAGTCTTAAACAAATATGTATTTATCTCAAACCTCCTACAAGTCATTGACAGATTAATGGCAATATATAGTAATATATATAATATCAATGTATATGGGCTCTATCTGCCCATCCCCCACAAAATCTATCAGAGAAAAGGGAAGTCTCAGGAAGTTACCACTGTGTCTGCAGTATTCCTAAGGAAAATTCTCCTCTGCTACGATTTTTGTTAAAGAGGCTGCTGGAATATTTCTGCTAGCTTCTGGCAGTGATTTTTTTTTTCCTAAGAAACTGTGCTATCATTGTCTGTTCTCATTGTGCTTTCTGGAGAGAAGCCAGGACACAGCAAGTCTCAATACCACATGCTCTACCAATCCATATCGGTTTGAGCAACAATACTACTTCTTGCTTCTGAGCCAGACAGAGCAGATACCTGCACCTCTTCCAGCCTAACCTATCCACACACTGCAGAACAGAGTGAAGACAAATCTTATTGCCAGAGGTTGCTATGAAGCATGGTGTATTAGCTCAAGATCCTACTTTATATCCCTCTGTTCTGAAGACACCCTCCATAGTTTCTGAAGACTGTATTGCCTACCTGTTCGGCTGTCAGTCTGCCTGTCACTATTTCCTGTCTTTCCCCACCCCTCTCCCCCCAGTTTTTAAATGTTAGCCAATTTCAACCTTCCCTGACACAGAGGTAAAAGCCTCAAAGATACAAAGTTTCTCAAAGTCTTCTGCCTATTAACTGTTGGAGAGAAAGCCAACTTGCTTGCAGGTCAGTAAGCAATGCAAGTATTCCAGAGTAATAATTTACAATCAGGCTACACCAGTCTTATGATCACAGTTAAGCTGAGACTCGTGTTACACAACCTTACCCTCCCATAGAAACACCTGCTGCCATAAATGGAGCTGAGGGGTGCAAGCTGTGCACATGATGAATAACAGTCTCTAAATCCTCTGTGTTAGCTGCACAGTAAGTCCTTGGTGTCTGTAAGGAGTCAAGAAGGAAAAAAATGCCATCATAAGCTTTTCTATTATCCTTTAAGGACAAAGCAAACTGAACAGTGGATCATTATATAAGAAGATAAATTTAGCATTTATTGTGAAGCTTCACTAAACGACAAATAGAAATCCAGAACATTTCACAAGGAGGGGAAGGAAGGAGTTATACTTGTTACCATTACAAAACAAAAGCGGTGACAGGTATCTTCAGTATCTGCAACCTCCAGGTCATTAGACAAAATCTGAACAGAGAACAATGTGCTAAACTAGACAGAACTAGATCAGAACTAGATAGATACTGATATTTTTAAAATGCCCCAAGGAAATGGAAACATTATAAGTGCTGTGGTTTACAGAAAAGGAATTTATAACAACAATTTTATTATATTCACCCACATTCAAATGCAAAAGAAAGCATTAGATTTCAAGTTCTGTCAGCCAGCATTTGAAAACTAATCCATATTTAGATTCTACATACAACACAACCAAACAAACAGATAAATAAATTCCCCAGTGTGGTTTACTGAATTTAGTAAAGTATTCTATTAACTAAAGCAATGAAACATATATTATCCGTTCTTTATCCATCATTAGTGTCTCTTTAAATCCTGAATCGAGACTTGGAATGACTTCTGCTGGCATCAGGTCGGGTAACCCCTTGGGTAAGATTTGGTTAACCACTTCCCTGCTACTGAAGGATAAACACAACTTCTGAGCCTCCCCTGCACAGACACCTGGAACAGTCCCACCTGAGGGACTGTCTGGAGCAGTATGAGGGAGACATGTCCATTTGGGCACCATAAGAATCACAGTGACATGGGTTTTTTTCTAATGGTGTTGTCCAGATCTCACTTACAGAGAAATAAAATTTTTAACTGTAGAGCTGCCACAAACATGTTAGTGATCTGGACTTAACTATAGGTACTGACTGAACTGCCAAAATTCAGTGACACATTAAAATTAAATATAAAAATACATAACTATGAGTTAATGGAACTTTTCTGTTGCCTGAAGCAACGATGGATTTCAAGGATGTTTTTTAAAATTGCTTTCAGTTAAACTGCCTGGCTATTTGTGGGTGGTTTTAACAACATTAAACTAATTACTTAGAACACATTTAACAAGAATATTGAAATGTTGACGTCAAAGATGAGGAAATGGAAAGAAAAGCGAAATCTAGATAATTAAAACTGAAGACATTTTTAATTTCCATTTATGTTACATTTCCTTTTCTCATCCACATTAATCACTCTTCACTGTTTTACATCCTATTAATTATAAACAGTGTGAATGTGTTTTATTTTAATTAAATTGTCAACCTTACAAAGAAAAATAAATTATTTTTGGTAACTAGGATCTAATGCATTGTAAGTGAAAGTGTATTTGATTAGTTTATAAAACTAAAGATATATCATCCATTTTAAATTCAGTTAATTCCAGACAGTTTAATGTTTAGCTATCTACAGTTTGTATGGAAATATTTTAAAACACCATCTTAGCTCACAGTGGCTCTGGTCAATATAATATTTGATTATTCCAGAGCAATAATTCACAATAGCTTTCAATAATCAATGAGTACAGTATTCTTTAAGTAACTATTATTTGTTGCAAATTTGAATCTGTCTTTAAAGTGACTCAAAATAGAACTGCTTACACAATTTCTACTGTGGTGCTTAACTATGCTTCAGACTCATTAAGTAGGGATTTTATACTAAAATGTTGAAACCTCTTTGCAGAAAATGTGATAATTTCAGCTGGTTTGCTGCACCACAAGAACTTATAAAGCTTAAAGATGTAAATCCGATTACAGTAAAATAACACAATGTATCCAAACAAGGGATCTTTTCTCTAAATGATTCAGAAATTCATCAATAAGGACTTTGTGTGTCACAAAACTGCTTTGTAGATCCATCTCCAAAAGTATGCAGAAAACTACTCTTAACATGGCAATATTTGCATTGAAATGCTTTATCTGATTATGGAAAAACATTCTGAGCTTTTTAAAGTTTGAAACCAGGGGATTAAAAAATGCTAAACAATACCGAGTATTATGCACATTCATTCCAGCTGCAGAATTGTCAACAGAACGCATATGAAAAAACAAAGCTTATTCAGCAATATTTCATCATGCCTTGTCCCTAGCTGCAGAAAACGTTTGGCTTCAAGATTTTTTCATCTGAGGAATGGCCAGTTATTTCTAAGCAAACATGATATGTCTGTCCCAAAAAAAATGTCCTCTGTAGCTGAGTTTGTGTCATGATTGCTGAGAAAAATACGAGAACGCATTTAACTTTCAGGATACAGATATCCATGTAAAGCTGGTTCATTAATTTACTAACATGTAGTATGGATCAATTTTAATGGCACACCTTTTTAACCATATCAAAAATATAGTTTAAACTGGGAAAGAAATTACAGTGGATTATATTTGGATACGTATGTTGTTAAATCAATGGGAGAAAATTGTAATGATTGAGCAGAGATGTGCACATTTTAGATACTGCACTATTTTTGGAAAGAAAATGAAAGGATTGTTCATTTTAGTGCTACAGATATTATTAATTGAATAATTTCCTAAAATGAAATGTTCAGAAAAAATTGTGTGTTGACCAGTTGATCCTCTAGGCTTTCAAAATAAAAAATTAATATTGCTACATGGTTGATCTACCAGACAGCTGAATTCTCATCTCTGCATTTTCAACCCATGCTCTGAGTTTCTCTCATTTAAATCCAACAGTACAAATAGACACAAATGATTTCATAATTACCACTTATAAGTGAGAAATGTTATCTTAGAAGTCATCCTTACCAAAAGCTCCTCGCCAGCAATTCCCCGATTGTTAAAAACCACGCATCTAAAAATTGAGACAGTAAATTCAATTGTGCACATTATTAATTTCACCAAAAGACATAACTTAAGCACATAGAAAAATGAAAATGCATACAGAAAAACGAGGCACTTCTATGAATAAGTTCAGCACATAAATATTTACAGACCTACAGATCTTAGAGGCTGACCTGTGTTGAACAACCTTTATACCAAAATGGAGTTTACTGAGGTCAGTGGGACTATCAGAGCTCTGTGATTTGTTGAGGTCAGATTGCAGGGTGAGAGCCCCAAGGTTTAGCTGAAGGTGGTACAGACATGTCCTGCCTGCACTCTGCAATGAGCTCTGACAGTGCAGGGCCCAGCCTAATGCTGTGCTCTAAAAAAACAATGTCAGAGATCTGTGTGTAGACATCCCCCAAAGCCACATAATTCTATTAAATTTGAAGGAATGAGCCAAGTCAAAATGATAATGACAGCTGGATCTAAGTAGCAGGTTCTTGGGAATGTGGGGTTTTTTTCATCTGGTACAGCAGAAGTTTCTGGTATCTCTCTGTTGGTGGGAGTCTCTGAATCTTCTAGCAGTATCACCATGATTTAAGAATCCATACTTTCTCAATAAATATTATTTTTCTATTGCTCTTCTACCATCTCACTGAAATAATTTTATTATATAATACACATAGATGGGTTAAAGGCATGAAAGAATATTTATTTTGGTATTTTTCTCAAATGTTGCTATTTAAAAACAAAATTATAGCATTCTCTTGAAATCTGACCTAAAGCTCCACTTCTTAATGTTCTACCTTCTTCCCTTAGGGGATGAAATGCTGATATAACTTCCAGTTTTAAAATTAATAGTAACAAGTTATTGATTTCAGGGCTTTATTCTCATCTTTTTTACTGCTAAGTTTTAAGGTGATTTGAAAAGTACTTTGAACAATTAAAGTGCTGCTTTACTTTCATAATTTAGTAAAGTAGTTATTCAAGTAGAGAAGGGATAGCCAAACATGTAGATAAAAGATACCATATACATATTCGAAGAACTTACTGGAGTCAGCACCAGAAGCCAATCTGCAAAGACAAAATCTAATATTCCAAATACAGATCCTGGAACAATGACAACTTATTTTAATGCGCAGCAGCAGCAGCAATATGGTTACATAAAGGACTCTACTCATCAACTAATCCACTTATGTTACCCGAATCTGACCAGAAGCCTTAAGAATGAAACTAAATGAGACAGTGACAATGAAGAGGTGACAGACCCTCTCAAACGCCATCAGTAAGAGTAGGCTAGCTCTCCTTTCTGCATCCAGGAATTTGAGGCTGCTGAATCAAGCAATTTTGGCATTCAGAAGCTGCCCTCCTCCAAGGCCTACTGCCAGCAACCCATCCACACAAGTCTTCTCGGAGCTGAAGAATACAGCTTGTTGGAATACAAACCCTTTCTCTAGAAAGTGTAAAAGTTAACACCTAATAGAATATAATAACTTAAGAAGCAGCAGCAAAGCTCTGTGCAGACTTAGTTGGCGTTCACTGCAATCTCTGGGGCACATCTGTAGATATTAAAACAGCCCTTCCAAATGTACTGCCTGTTATGTAATTCCACTGTGATTGCTATTACTTACAACACTTTATTACATCAACTACTGTATTGAGATCTCATTTGCCTTAGGAAAGCATCTGATGCATATACATACTGATACTGGATCCTACCAGCAGCAGCAAAATGTATAGCAGTGAAAAACAACAGTACCTGTATCCCAGTGTTTCGCTTTGATGGATCATATGAAGAATGTAGGATTCCTTGCTTGTTCCTGTCAGGCCAGGCAATAACAGGACAGTGGGTCTTGTGCTGGCATCCGGATAATATGAGCTGTCATTATTATCAAACCAATCCAATGAAATCTGTCCTCCATCTGCTGTTTTAATGAGCTCACTGAAAGGTACATTTTAAAACAACACGGGTCAGATTGAAAAATACATACATGCTATTAAAAGTGCTTGCAGTTTACAAATTAAGAGGTATGAATTCTGCATTTTTCATTATGTTTTAATACTCAAAGTGCCACCTGACTAGTCATGTCTGCATTCAGAAAGAGTTACACCTACAGCTGACAAGAGTTAGAACAGTCAATTTACAGAGTAATTCCCGTTCAGTAAATGAAGACATGGCCTTTCATAAATTGCTGCTGATGTACTGGAAGCTTGTGATTGGAAACTAATGTGATTTTTGGCACTGCCTTGTGTTTTATACAGGCATTTTTGTGTACTGCAGATTTCCTTTGAATCATCTGAGAATCTTTTGATAGCACACTGGATAATGTGATAAACATTTATCACATTTTTTTTCCCCTCTTCATCCAAAGAAGTAGAATGTATAATGGATTGTTATGTTTTAAACATGCAGAACACAGACACACACTACTGCATCTTTCACCCCATATCACTACAAACTGTGCTAGAATGCATTCTTATAGCATGTATCTTAATAATGCAACAAATATTGTAATATCTCAGGAAGATATGCATGCATTAAACAATGACAAAAAAATTTTGTTCTTTTTTTTAGAAACATACAAAACTTCCCACTTCCTGTAAATTTGAACAGTTAAAGTGCTACTTTACTTTCATAATTTAGAAAACTAGTTATCCAAATGGAGAAGAGATAGCCAAACATGTAGATAAAAGCTAATATATATGTATTTGAATGGTTCGAGGGAGTTGGTGTGAAAACTGCTGAAATGTAAGCCTACCTGGCATTTGATTTTTCTTTTAAAATTCTTGGTAGTGACTACTGCAGATTTTAAAGGTGACCAGCCTTGTCGGACTCATTAGCTCAGCTTTGCCCTTTTTCAGTAATGGGAAGTAGATGCACTGCTAGTGAGTACTGCCAACACAATCTAAAATGGTGCAAAATAAGCACTGCTCCATGGAACTATGTTTCTTTTCTCAAACCCCTTGAAATAAAAGTGTACAAGAAGGACTAGGAGAAGTGGACATGGCCATACCACTGAAATGTTTCCTAGTTACTAAAACTAAGGGAAGTTGCTAAATGCTAAATCTATTCTACCATGCAAGCAGAGCTGAAACAACTTGTGTTGCATCCAGGTTCCGGCGCATAAAAGTCTTTCTCCTTAGGTCTTGTGCCAAATGCCTCATTTGCCAGACTAAGTCTCATTTCTGTGTGAAAGAGATCAGCTGAGGACAAAAAAAAAAAATATAAGGGATTTTTTCCCTCTTAGAATTAGGGAAATGAAAGAACACAATATAACCTCCACAGGTAAAAGTTACTCTGAAAATCCCAGAAGTTCTGTATATTCAAAATAAGGCTGAATGTGGCTGTGCTATGCTTAAGGTACAACATGTTAGTTTAATGGACGGATACTGTGACTGCATAACCTTTGCAAAATTATGGCATTCAAACACCAGAATATTTGATAAGCCAAGTAACTGTGCTGCCATTCAGAGGGGCCTCAACAGGCTGCAGAAACGGGTTGACAGGAACTTCACGAAGTTCAATGAGGTGAAGTGCAAAGTCCTGGGCCTGGGAAGGAACAACCCTATGTACCAGGAGAGGCTGCCCATCTGGAAAACAGCTTAGCAGAAAAGGACCCAAGGGTACTCCTGGTGGACACCATTTTGAACACGAGCCAGTAATGTGCCCTTGCAGGAAAGATGGCCAAAGGTCTGGAGGTTGTGGAGGCTTAGAAGGTTGTGGCTCTTAGAATCTCAGTAGCCAGCAGATTGAGGGAGATGATCCTGCCCCACTATGGAGCACTGGTGAGGCCATACCTGGAGTACTGAGTCCAGCTCTGGGCTCTCCAGTCCAAGGCAGACATGAACATACTGGAGATAATCCAGCAAAGGGCCGCAAAGACGATGAACAAACTGGAGCCTATCTCTGTAGGAAAGGCTGGGACAGCTGGGACTGCTCAGCATGAAGAAAAGGCTCAGGGGGAACTTAGCAATGTGTTTACAAACCTGAAGGGAGGGTGCAAAGAGGATGGAGCCAGGCTCCTCTCAGTGGTGCCCATTGACAGAACAAGAGGCAATGAGCCCAACCTGAAGCATGGGAGGTTCCCTCTGAATATCAGGGAACAAATTTTCAATGTGAGAGTGTGCCACCGAGCACTGGCACAATTTGCCCAGGGGTATTGTGCGGTCACCAATCCTTATGGAAATCCAAAAGCTATTTTGACATGATCTGGGGCAACTGGCTCTGTGTGACTCTGCTTGAGCAGGGCAGTTGGACTAGGTGACCTCTAGAGGTCTTTTAAGACCTCATCCACTGTGTAATCCTGTGAACTTATAACCACATCAGTTCCTATATCGTCACCTATTTCATTGCTACAGAACTCTGAGCTAAAATAGGGCCATTTGGAAACACTGACCTTTCAAACCTACTTCATATTGAATCCATGATAAGGTAGTTCCAAGTCTATGACAAAGTTGTAAAGGTGGGCATAAAGAAAAAAAACCAGGCACAAACTTGAGCAATGACAGTGGGTGTGACACAGAGTAAGAGAACAGCTGGATATCAAATCAATCACTTTCCAGAATAAAGACACTTACTTCCTGTACTGTACTTGGGGTCTAGATGTGATAAAGGGGCGCAGGAGTGTCTGTACCCGACCTTCCCAGCACCAAATTGTGGGATAGTAAGTTTCTGTCACAACAGGGCAATACTCCTCGAGAAAGCGGCAGAAACGGTCATTGCTTGCCACCAGCTGGGGTTTCTAGGAAAAGAGACTACAGTCAGACACAGGCATTCTTCTAAAACAAACTAAAAAACAAATAAATAAAGAAATAAAACTTATTTAAGTCTTCTCTCAGTGAATTAATTTATTTCCTATAATAATTTGCAATGCTCTTACCTTTAATGGTATAGAGAGAAGTAAATGAAAACCAAACAAAATGACAAAATGCCCCAGCGAAAAGTGCGACCCATTAAGCATAATGGATTCCTTACCTATTTCTAATAACACACTGATCTAGCTCTACTTTTACCAGCATTCTATCTTCACAGACAAATTAAAATCACACTGTTTCTTAGTAAACAAGAAAGATTTTACCAAGTCTGTTTTCTTGGACCACACAAAAATGACATTTAATTCATGCGTGCACTTTGACCGCAGTACCTTTTTTAACCGGGTAGGACACTTCTCCTCCCATCTCATTCTACAGTACACAAGTGCATCCTCTCTAATAGTGCTCTGCATGCAGACAATTTGCTTACAGTTTCCATTTGTTTACCAATTAACATGGAAAAGTCCCTGTATACCAAACATCTCAGATTTTAGCAACCATGTTTCTTATACTTCTCTGTCACAATGACTCCCCAGCACGCAAGCATTAATAGGACAATAACACATGCTTTGAGGAAAACCATTCCACATAAACAGCTGTAATGGCACATCCTTCGTTTTTCTCCTCTGACCAAAATCAAGTACTCTCTTCTCTATGAAGAGGAAGGCTATGTTCCCAGCGGTTCTCTGAAGGACTGTGAAACGCTCAGGTCCTCGACAGTCAAAAACCTTTTGATATGCGTATGTTCAATTGATTACGCATTCAACGAGGCGCTCTCACCAGGGGGCCACTTCAGATCTCGTCAGGCTCACTGTATCCAAGTAATTTGCGATTGCCTAATTTTTCTGTAAAACTACTGCTGATGAGGAGATGCCCAAGAGTGCTCCAGCCCCCAAAACGCTGCCATGGTGCCCCCAGAGGTACTTAGGATGGTACCGACGAGGACACTAGGGCAGCAAAACTACTTTATCGCTTGTCTTGCTAGTGAACCAAGTAGGTCGGGTTTGTGTTGTGGAGGGCAGTCTCCTAATCTCCCTTTCCAAACCATGGCACCCGGCCAAGCTCTCCAACTGGTACAACTGCATTTTGGGGACTGCCGAGACCGGAGCCCCTTCCCCTCCCAGACCGAGCGGGACCGGGGAGCCCTCTCTCAGCGCAGGCCGGCGGCCTCCGGGGGTCACCGGCGGCCCCTGCGGAAGATGCAGCCCCGGCGGGCGGGGAGGCTGCGCTGCCGGGCCCGTGTGGGTTCGAGCGGGGTTTCGGCCGGCCGGGACCCCGGGGCGGGACCTCCAGGGGACGGACGAGGGATTTGAGGACGAGGCGGCCGCAGAGCCCTGCCCCCCCCAGCCATTTCAGGTGCGATCCCCTCGCCTACGGGCGGTGGGTCGCGGTGACCTTCGGGACTGTCCCCATCGGCGGGACACCTGCGGAGCCCGCCCGCCCCGCCGCCCTCCCGCTCACCTTGGCGATGCTGTTGAGGTAGTAGCAGGCGTAGGCGACACCGAAACCCAGCACCAGGGACAAGCCCACGCCGGAGCCGAAGAACCCCACGCGGACCTGGCTCTCCAGGTAGAGGGAGAGCTCCCTGGTCAGCACCTGC
>VZRH01008438.1:301664-345797 GCA_013397555.1 Urocynchramus pylzowi | reverse complement strand
GCGGGCGGGGGACGCCGCTGGGGCCGGGGAATGGGCGCGTAGGGAGCGAGGAAGGAAGGGAGGAAAGGAGCGAGCGAGCCAGGAGAAGAGCCGGACGGAGATTCCCGCCCGGCGCCCGAGGTAGCCGCCCCCATCGGGGTCCCCCTCCGCCGCCTGCGGGCTGTGCGCCCCCTCCATCCGCCCCAGGGCTCCGCCGCCGGGATGAGCAGCTCGAGGAACAACCGGGTGATGGTGGAAGGAGTCGGGGCCCGGGTGGTCCGCGGCCCGGACTGGAAGTGGGGGAAGCAGGATGGCGGCGAGGGCCATGTGGGCACCGTGCGCAGCTTCGAGAGCCCCGAGGAAGTGGTCGTGGTGTGGGACAACGGCACCGCCGCCAACTACCGCTGCTCCGGGGCCTACGACCTCCGCATCCTCGACAGCGCGCCCACCGGTAAGCGGGGAGGGAATGGAGGCACCTCCACCCCCACGGCGCTGGGTCCGGGGGCAGCACCCCGGGGTGCTGGGGGGTCCCGTCCTGGGGAGCGGATTGCGCCCTTCCTTCCCCTTTGGAGGTGCGCCTTTGCCTTGGATTTGGGCGCATGCAAGTCAGGCACCCTCCCTCTCCCCGGGCGTGGGTGTCTGTCTGTGTGTGTGTGTGTGTGTACACGCAAACTTGGGACAAATCTACAGCGCGGGGCCGCGGGGACAGAAGTTGTCCCGGGACTGCTGAATTGGGGTAGACAAAGCAATAGTGATCTGCCACAGACAGCAGGCTCCTGTTGTGCTGGGGAGGAGATGGAGAGGGGCAGCCGAGAGGGTGATACATCAAGGTTTGAGTTTGCTTTCACGCCCCGATCCCCACTTCTTGAATTTATATTTCAGAGCAGTTTTGTAAAATACTGGCAGTCATCCTTGAATCAAGTATAGAGATAATTGCAGAAGAGATGTGTATTACCTTTTTTTCTAAAGGTCACACTAAGTGGTTGGAATACTGTGGTTTCGTGCCTGTAATCTGCATGTTGCCTTTTATCTCTATTGCCGGAGCTGCTGTAAAATAATAAAGATACTGGGAGGAAAAAAAGTGCATGATTTCATTCTTCTAATGAAGAACTTAGCTGCTTGATATTTATGCTTTAAATCCTGTCATTTTGGACAATGAAATTTGATCTGCACTGACATTATGTGGCAGTGTTAGTGTTGCAAACACTGCAGGGAAATGTTCATTTTAGCACCTGTTTTACAGTCAAAGCTCACACAGAAAAATATAGATATTGTTAAGTTTCATCAGAAATGTCGTGAGGTGACTTTTAGGCCGGTCAGGATTGCCCCAGTAACGAGGTGTTTGCACTGATTTGTTGAGGCACTTGAGCTGTACTCTTTTGTAATGTGTCTTTCATTTAGAACGTGATGGAGAGACCATCTTTGTGCCAGCTACGTGCAGTGTTACAGCAAGGAAAATTATAGCCGTTGTTGAAGCTAAAAGACTTTTGAGGAGACAGAATCATGGAATTCATTCTAACTAATTACAAAAAACTTTGCTAAGGAAAAAGCCCCGAATATTTCCTGGTTGCCCTTTGAGATGAAATTAATTTTTCAGTGACTGGGTACCTTCCTCTCTGCTGGCATGATGATGATGATGGTTTTTTAAAAAATCCTTTTGCAATGGACTTCAAAACAAGAAAGAGGAGTCTTTCAAGTTGTCAGTCCTTGTCTTGCAGATGTTTATGCTTAGAAACTTTTACCTGTGTTTGATGTCCTGTAGAAACCAGTGGGACTGCTTCGGTTAGAACTGAAGCATATGCATAAATGTTGCATATGAGCCTCGAATGCTCATTGTTCTAGCCCTGCCTGACATATTTGCTAGCAGATGGTGTCCTCTTAACTGTATCTGGAAGCCTAGACTTAATATTCAGTTTTATAACTGAATAAATGTTTTTATTTCTGTTTCTTGCTTTATTCCTTCTGATTTTCATTTCTGTTTATACTTTTGTATTAGAATTTTGACTTCTGTTTCAGATAAAACTGTATATATTGTTTCGCATACATTGCTGTTGTCAGGCTTAGCAAAATGGTCTTTGTCTTCCTGAGGTTTCTGGCAAACATCATCCTCATCCTTATGGAACTGTTGTTCCATGGAAATTCCGTGGAAGCACCCAGGGTTGCTTTTTGATAGAGGGAGTTCCTTTTGAGGTCTTTATTCCCTGGAGATAGGAAGTGTAGAATTCTGTGAAGTAGTTGTAATAAAAGGGCAAAGTTCATAGAGTTAAGGTGCTGTCAGTTTGGACTGAAGTCCTGGGCTTGCTGCTGATTCACTTTGTAGTCTCGTCTAAATCACTTCCCTTCTTCACCTTTTGGTAATGATTTGTTTTGCCTCCGTAGTGGTGACAGTCCATTGTTTAGAGTAAGGGACTTTGACTTTGGATGATAGTTTGATACTTCTCTAGGGACATTAATGTAAGTGGGGTTAGGTGACAGGAATTTCATGTGGTAGTATTAATGATGATGCTGAGCAAGGAAATGTTACAAAGCATGGGGGTGGCTTTTTGTTTGATGATACTTAGTGAAGTGTGTGTCATGGCTCTTATAGTTTAAAATAAAAAGAATTCTCTGATTCATGAATTTACAGTCACAAGGTGATTGTAAGTTTATAGGGAAAATAAATATAAAAGTACAATAAAACTTGGTTATTGCTGGGAGTTCTTTCTGTTATGTGTTCAAAACCAGTTTGATTGTAAGTTCTTTGAAATGGTGCTTGCAGCCAGAGTTGTTGCTTTGAGTTTGAGGCCTGTGCAGCCAGGAACAGTAGTGGTGCATCAGGAGCTTACTGTGTTATAAAAGTAATGTTTGAAGGTCATTCTATTTAAAAAAAAAAAAGAAAAAAAGGGGCAAGTAGAATTTGGTTCATGTATGTGCATATATATATATGTGTGTGCCAGAACTATGCTTCATAGACTCAAAAAATAAACTGGTCTTGTCTTTCAGTGGTTGTAGGCTATTACCAGCATTGTGACACTATGTTAACATCTTACAAAACTTTAATAGCCTTAGTGCTAAGATACTAGGATGGTCTTCTTAAAATAAAAACTCATTTACATGAAGAATGTCTTATAAACTCTTGCTCCAGATGTAGTCATCTGGGTCATGAGGGACTTGTGATACGAAGTTCGGGGTTGTTTTGGTTGTGTCTACCAGGCTTGCTGTATTAGCTGCCCTTTGGTGTGGTTGTATTTGCATTGTCCACATTGCTTTAAGTGAGGCAGAGCACTTGAGAGGGATTGGTAAACCAAGGGTTTGAAAAGAATCAAAGTTTCACATGTTACTAAAACTTCAGGTAGGTCCTGCATAGCTGGCTCCTCAATGGAGAAAGTGGTCAGATGTGATACATCAGTAGTGCAGTGTGATTGTTCAATTGCTTGCAGATAAATCCTGTTTTTTCTGTGAAATAGACTTTTGCTAGTATCTATGAGTCTTGAGTGTCCCCCTTTTTTGGTAGTGTTCTGGAAAAGAAACAGTAGTAGTTTTCTGAGTTGCTGAAGAGAAGCAAGAAAGTTATAAATCCTTATAAGGATTATATAAGGCTTTTTATTTAGAAAGGAAGGCAGCCTTTTACCTGAGCTGAAGGCCAGACAAGTAGCATGTTTGTAGAGAGCATATCTGGCTGTGTTACATAGTAGCTATGAGCAATACAGAAACTTTTTCTGTTTATTCTCATTCTGAAGATTTGCTTTCTATAGAGCAGAATTCATTTGTCATTCACTTCCTTTTTTATACAGCTGGTTCAAAGTAACAATATTATTTTCCTGCTGAAAGAATTTACCGAATTGTGTTTGAATAAGGGGAGGTGGCGGAGGGGCTGGAGTCAGGAAATGGAAATCTTGGTACAGAATTATCCCCCAGCTGGAGTGTGCATCAGTGCAGTGTGCAAAGCATAATGTGCTGTGTTCTGGTAATGCTGAAAATCTGGGTGGTAACTGTGGAAGATGAGTGGCTTTCTATATTGTATTAATAGGCTTTTGTACCTGAAAAGGGGCATAATTGATCATGAAGTCAAATATGTTAAAACATTTTAAAAGACAGAGCACCTATGATTTATTCTGCGTATTTGTTTGTTTGTTCTTGCTTTTAGAACATCAAGTGTAATTTACAGTAAGTTGTCTTAGTCAAGATTTTTTTAGTGGCTACTTGTAAATACCTACAGGAGCCCTCACAAATTAAAACAATTAATAGCTTCCTGAGTAGTGGTACTTGGGATGCCTGGTTTTTAAAATAAGTTCTTTGTTCTCTCTGCCCTTCCCCCATGTCTCCTACACGATAATCCTCTCCGTTCCTGAGTATCTTGTGATTCCCTTACCAGATAGGACACATGCTTTAGCAAGTCTGGCATTTTGTGTCTGTAATAATAATTGGTCAGCTGGCTACTTCCAGATGGTGTATTTAGTAGATGAGTTATTGTTGTCAGAACACTCATTGGAGTTTCATGCAGTTTTTCAGAATCTAACTAGTTATCTCTAAGAATTTTTTGGTTTCAATTTACCTGAAGTCTGGCCCTAATGTAAAAATGGTCTGGGGTGAAGGAATAGGAAGAACAAAACATTGTTACTGCTTTTTAAATTGGGGTGTATAGAAATCAATATTTTAAGTTGTTTTATTGGACAGCTGTATATTGCCATCTAATTTATCTTCAGTACAAAAAACCTATTTGTAGCAAATTCAAATAGCAATTTGAGCAACACCGCTTTTATTTCCTTTCACAACTCTGAGAGTGAGCATAGGTTTCAAAAACTTGTGAAGGGCTGTAAAATTGATGTATAAATGAGTGGTGACAGAGGAATGGTGGGCTAGGTAATCCAGGGAAGATTTGGGAAGAGATGAGAAAAGTGAAGATAATCATGGCATTAAGGTAGAAAACTAATATGAAATTCAAATAGTAAAAAGCATTAATGACAAGTGGACATCAGGAGTATTGAATTTTATGGTGTACTAAAGGTGAAGGGACATAAGGAAATGGCAGTTATTTAAAAGTAACTAGGCATGGTGAAAGTACGCTTTTCATTACCTGGCTTGTTTTGCTTTTTAAAGTGTAAATGACACAAAACCTATTTCATTTTGAAATAGCCTGGTTCTAGGAAATTTTGAAGAATATTTAGAAGTTTAATTTTTTCATTATTTCAGTTTAGAGAGCTAAAGTGCTCTTCTGGTCAGTGCAGAGCTGGTCAGCTATAGGCTGCTGTTTGAATTTTCAAGTTTATATGACACTTTAATTTATTCATGTAGTTTAATAGAAGGCTTTCTTTCCTAATATAAACTTTGTAATGTTTGTGTTTCTCAAGCTTTCTTAAACAGCCTTCCTTTTGAAGAGAGGAAGAGTTTATGTGACAGATTTTGCTTCTAGGTCAGGATTTTAGTTTGGCTCCAGAGCCTACACTTGATGCAGTCTCTTAGTTGTTCTTACATTCTGTGCTTTGATTTACATAATGGATGGTTTTGGAGTGCATAAACTGCTTTGCTTTTTGGTAGAAGTAAATTGAAATACATGATCTCAGTGCTGATGAGCCCTCAGTCCACTGGGGTGGAACCAAGCTAGTCTGAAACACTAATGGACATAATGTCTCCTTCTCTCCCCCTGAGTATCTGTAGTGCCACCGTCAGGTTCTCAGTGCTGAGTTTTGGTGTGTGGATGGGTAGCCAGCAGATGGAGACCTCAGTGATGCAGGTTGTCCTTGTGCCACCAAGGAGGGCCACAGTGGAGCAGGGATCCTCACTGCAGCACGTGGGGGAACCCATGCTCAAAGAGTGTTTTCCTGAAGGAATAAAGCTTGTGGAGAGGATACATGATGGGGCAGGGGAAAAGTGTGAGGAGCTGTTATGGGCTGACCCTCCATTCCCCATCTGCACTAAAAGGGTTGTCAAGCACTGGAGCAGACTGCCCAGAGGAGTGGTTGAGTAACCATCCCTGCAAGCATTTAGAAGATGTGTAGGCATGGTGCTTGGGGATGTGGTTTAGTGGTGATCTTGGTGGTGTTAAGTCATTGGCTGGACTCTATGGTCTTCAGAGCCTTTTCCAACCAAAAGGGTTCTGTAGTTTTAATCTACCCTGGGAAGAAGCAGGGAGATAGAGGAGTTTGGAATGAAGGAATGCAGTTGTCTCTGCAAAGACGGTGAAGTGTAGGGAGAAAGTTTTAGTATTTGTTTTCCTCACCATCCTCTGGGTTTTTTTAATTAGCTATAAATTTTCCCCAAGTCAATTCTCTTTGGCCTGTGATGGTGCACTTTTAGCTTGACCTAAGTTGTTTCATTTTGTTTTCACTCTTTGTCCTGTTGAGGAGGGAGAGCGAGAGATTGGTTGAGTGGACACCTGACAGCCAGGCAAGGTCGACCTATGACCCTTGTGTACCTATAATATCTAGTCAAACTTCAATTCTTTCAATCTTCTTTAACACATATTATTGATAATTTTGTTTGTATTATGAACACGAATAAGAGTTTAGTATCACCTTATGTGATCAGTAGTAGCACCTTGTTTTACCCTTTTTTTTTAAGCAGATGAAGTTCAAGGTTTCTTAGTCCACTGTCACCAGAAGCATACAAATCTGCTTCTTCCTCCACATCTCTGGTGCAGTGGTTAGACATTCTGTAACAGGATTACTTGCCTGCTCCTGCCCTGCAATTGTTTGTTTCTCATGGCAGTAGTATTGTGCAGCACCTCAAAGAATGGGATTGGGAAACCAGTTTAGCTGAATATTTTTCCTCCTGGCTGTTTTCCAGCCTGGTATGTTTCTTGATGCAGTTTGCATCCCAGCTCTGCAAAAACCTTTTACTCACATAATGGAAAGAATGGAGCAGCATGGTCAGGTGAGGCATGCGCTGAAGTGGGTGTTGCTGCTGGAATCATGTGTCGGGGAATGGATGAAGAAAGGCCATATCTATCAGGATGGTGTTTAGGGATCTGTGGGATACAGAAATGTCCTTTAGATCAGACACTTCAAGTGCAGACATGCACTGTTCTTTTTTTAAGTCCCAGACACCGGGGTCAGTAAAATGACTTGAGTCAAATATCTTTGTACAATTTTTTTCTTGATCTTTCCTTGAGAAATTTTGCTGAGTTTTGCATAGTTGCTTTTGCCTCGCTGTCAAAAAGTGTTTAGTTTTTATTTAAGTTTACAGTGAGATGACCTATTCTGTATCACATGATTCCTGATTGTACCCCTCTTTAGCTGTTTTTCCTGCTGTTTGGTCAAGTGGAAGAATCCTACAGCACCCAATTCCTTGGTCCTTTCACATCCAGACTAAATGTATTTCTTGGCCAAATGCCTTCCCAAAAGTTCAACAGGCATTAAAAAAGAATGTAATCAAAAGATCTGTAACTTCTGTTTCTATGTGAAATACCAATTTAGCAATCAGTTGGAAATAAAACCAAAACAAATACTACCTCACAACCCCAAGCACCATAACTAGTTAGACTTTTTAAGCAAGGTGACAAAAACACTAACAAGATATCTCGGTGCTTTTAATGCATCCACTCTTGAAGACTTCGGCTTTGAAACTGAAAGAATAGTAAAATGCTTCAGTAAAATCCCTAGAGCAAGAGGGACTGGTCATACTGAGATTCAAGTGAAGGGCTGCAAACTTGTTGCAAAGGATCTTAAAGTGGTACAGGAAGAGAATGAGGGATCTGGTGGTGCTTAGTCTGGAGAAGGCTCAGGGAGATCTTAAGAGTGTATATAAAGACTTGATTAATGTTGTAAAGAGAATGGAGCCAGTGGTGTCAGGTGACAGGGCAAGAGACAATGGGCACAAATTGAAATACAGGAATGTCCACTGAAACAGAAGAAACATTTTTTTTTCTAGGGATGGTTGTATATGCTGTGTTGTGGAGTCTGTTCTTGGTGGAGATCAAAACCTTGACTGGATATGGTCCTGGGCAGCCAGCTCTAGTTTACCCTGCTTTGAGCAGTGGCTGTTGGAAGAGACAATTTCCAAACGTTACTTCCAACCTCAGCTATTACGTGTTTCTGTGAAATGATCAAACAAGAAGGCATTTCCTTCCAACTGTTGATTTTTCTTTGCTACAGATGGCTCAGCTGTTGGGTGTAAGCAACTAATAGCTTTATAGTGAATTTGGCAGTCGTTTCTGAAAGCATCCCTGCTGGATGGGACAAAATCCATTCTTTTTCTTCACTTAATTTCAAATTGATCTGGGATTTTTTTAAGGGGAGGTGACTGGGGAAATTCTGTGTTACTCTAGCTTCTTAGTGCTCATTTCTGTCTAGTGCTACAGACTGAATGCTAGTGCTTCTCTCTTCTATTGCTCAATTTTTTCCAAACAGCAGAATTAGATTTTTTTTTAATAAACTTGTGGCTGTTCACTGTATTTAGAATGGGTGGATGGAAACTCTGTGACTGATCATTTTTACTCTGCTGTAGCTTGGTAGAGCTGTAAGGCTAAAGTCTTGGGATCAGTTTTTGTGGAAGGCTTGGCAGAACTCATTCTGGTGGGTTACATCTGGTCTGTCTCTGGCACATTCTTTTTAGAAACAAAACCAGAATAACAGTAAAATGCTTCAAAAATGGTAACAGATTTTCATGAAGCTAATGGCATCTATCCAAGAGAGCTTAATTTTTTTCCTGTATAAAAAAGAATAGAGACAAGCACTTAAATTTTCCAGTGTACAAAATGTGTAAGTCAAACCAGTAATTTTTAGGCTGCCACACACAGTTGAGCACAGTAGCCTTTGTGACATAACATGTGTTGATAGCTGTACTCTAGAGATAAAATTCTAGATTGCCCTGTGTGTTTTGATTAACCCATTTCTGACCCTTTAACTTGTAGTTAAAAGATTTCTCATTTTCTTTCTCTCCTTTGTATAGATGGAAGGAAGCAGACATAGCCTTCTCAGCTTTTTAAGCTGAGAGAAGATAGAATATTTCAGAAACAGACTGCCAACCAGAGATACGAGACAAAGTCCACTATCTTTTTCCCCTCAGTGATACAGGCTGATAGGGTAAAAGCAGCAGCCTTTCTTTATTGTTAACTTTCTAGTATATGGTTTCAAATTATAATGGTGGGCAACAGAAGTCTGTGTAGTGATGCAGCAAAGTTTTTAGGTTCTTTTTCTTTTTTGTTTTCCTTCCACAGGTATCAAACATGATGGCACTATGTGTGATACTTGTCGACAGCAGCCTATCATTGGCATCCGATGGAAATGTGCTGAATGCACAAATTATGACTTGTGCACAGTTTGCTATCATGGGGACAAGCATCACTTGAGGCATCGTTTTTACAGAATTACCACACCAGGAAGTGAAAGGTAAAACCTAACTTTTTCCTCGTGAAATCAAGTAGAAACAGGTATTTGTGGTTAATTTTGGAACTGAACATTTGGTTACTGAAATTTGGATTAGGTAAGAGAGAGGCTTGAGGTTAGATTCTGTTTCTGGGAGACAGATAGCACGGATAAGTCTTTGGATCTTGGAAAACATGGACATTTTGGGAAGAACAGAGTACTGAAAAAAGTTAGGATATGATTATTCAGTTTTGCCTAATCTCCTTGAGGCTTTCCTAATTTTTGTGTTCTCATATAGCAGCTTTAAAACGAAGGCAATTACCTTTATACTATATGTAATCACAAAAAGATTTGTCAATGAATTCTGAATGTGAAGGTTGAATTAGGTTCACTAATGATGTGAACAAATTGAGGGAAAATACCCTCCTTGAAGGTACGGAAAACAGAATGATCTGGGAATAAAACCTTGGACTTGAGCTGCTTAAACTGCTCACTACAGGAAGCAGAGAAAAGATGCTCTGAAGGGTTGTTGTACTCTGGCCTTGGTTTTCATGTTCTTAAGCATCTGTTATCATCTCTCAGTGGAGAACTCTGAACAAAATTAGTGTGTTCTTGTATAGGTGTTCTTGACTTTAAATAACTTGTGTCAATCCAAAGCCCCTCTCTGTCATGATTTATCTACCACTTAAGTGTGATCAGTGGTTTTTGCCTGCTGCTAAATACTTGGAGAGCTATGGAAAAATACTGTGTAAAGGGTGCACACTGTGGTGTCACCTTTGTGATGTTTCCTGAATGGTCTTTCATTAAATCATCAAAAAAAATTTTTTTTTTAATATGGTACTCATTTGAATGTGATGTGTAAGACAACATTTATAGCTTCTTCTTGGAGAAATTAGATTTACAAGTATGCTGTAAATGAGTGGTGTGCTTTAATCAGTTCTTTTACAGTTAAGGGAAGTAGTTGGAGCACACAGCCAGAGGTCTCAAATTATGTCTTACAGGGTCTCTGTTTACATTCTCAAGTTTGCTTAATAAGTTTTAGCTGTTGCTCAGATGCCCAAGTCAATGGCTTAATAAAAACATAAGAACTTTTTGTTGGGGTTTGTTTTTTTTTTGAGGCTCACACCAGTAGCTTTAGGTACCAAATGAGTATCATAAACCTATTCTCAGTTGCAATGCTGAATGCAGAACAAGACTTAGAAGTTGGACTTAGAGATGCTGGCTTATTGTAGTTAAAGGATAATAGGTGACAAAATACATGTTTTCTATTTATTTGTTTTTTTGAAGTCTTGTTGCTTTTGAGAATGCTTGCCAGACTTTTTTTTCTTTCTTAAGCTGAGGTTTCCTTTGTAGTTTTAAGAGGTTGGTTATGGTAAATACAATACAAGTTTTAGTTTTGAAGATAGATTGTACACTGTGTAAAATATTGCTGGAAATTTTTTACATCTTGTCACTTTCTTCCTTTCTTTGTTTACTCTCACTGGGCTCTTATCTAGAAGGCAGCTTCTTCTGCCAAGGAGCTGTTCTATTGGATCAAGCTTAGCTGAGAAAACAGTTAACTGTTTTAGGGAGAAGAAAAGGGCTAAACAGTGCTGTTGAATTTGAGGGATGTCTCACAGGAAAAATGATGAAAGACGTGTAAGAACATTTTGATGAAGGGAAGCATAAGCTCTTACTATTTTATTTTCGGGTCTGGGATATTGTATGGGTGGCATAATGAAGAAATGTATGTAGGTTTTGGTCTCAGTTTTGTAGGTGTTGAGAACTTCTTAAGAAGCTTCTCTAAACAAGATTACTTTGTGGTTTTGATAATTTTTATTTTTCTTAGAAAATGGCCAATATTTTCATGTGCTCTTTGCATTGATTGTAACAGTTGAACTTTTTCCTTGTGTGCCATCTGCTGGATGTTAAAAGTTAGCAGGACGCTGAGAAATTTCCTGAAGTGGTCAGGAAACATTCTGAATGTCGGCTGAAAAATTCTTTTGTCTGGCAACATGTTCCTGGTATGAAGTAAGAAGCCTTGCTGCGTTAAAATTGGTGGCTTTTGAGATGATTTTTTCTATTCTTTCTCATTAAATAATCACGTACTGTTCTGTTTAGGGTTATCTACTTCAGTCCTTTTGAAGTCAGAAGGAAAAGAAGAGGTTTGCTTTAAAAAAACTACATAATATGACTGAAAAAATGAACACTACTATATTGACTTAAATTTGCTAAGAGATACTATTAAAAACGTGTAGAAAAACTGAGGGAGGAGGGAAAAGAGATGCTCTTAATAGCATAATTCTGAATAAAAATGACAGGGCAGTTGTGGGACAGAAGTATTGGCTTAGAGTGCATCTAAGAGAAACAAATGTCTTTATATGGCACTGCTTGTCCTTTAATGATTTTAATAATATGAGTACAGATCTATATGCAAGCATTTACAAAATGAATGCTGGTAGTAGGAAGTCTGGAGAAAAATTGTTAGAATTAAAAAAAACTAATTATAAACATTCAATAAATCAGATTTTGGAAGTTTGTGGGGTTTTGTGTACTGCTTGTGTGATTCATGCATTGAAATCTGCAGTTGTGGGTTTTTTTTGTTTTAAGATGCTCTCCTTCCTATCCCTGAAGATTTGTTTTGGACTTCCTTCATTATGTTGACATTTGTGGGTTCTTCTTTTAATTGACTTCAGGGTATTGTTGGAGTCTCGACGTAAATCAAAGAAAATTACAGCAAGAGGAATCTTTGCAGGTGCCAGGGTGGTGCGAGGAGTTGACTGGCAATGGGAAGATCAAGATGGTGGCAATGGGCGTAGAGGAAAGGTAAAAATAAAACTGGTTTAAATAAGAAGCTGCACCTCTTTTTTCTCATGTAAAGGCCTCAGTGGCCTTTTTAATTGTAGAGCAAAAATACAATCATGAGAGTTCCTATTTTAATTGGCTGGGCAGTTTTTAATCTTATTTTTTAATACTTAAGCATTTAGAAAGAGGAGGGGGTGTACATCATAGCCAGTTCTTTTACATTTTAATTTGCATTTTTTACAATATCAATACAATATTTTTACAATATACAGAATTTTTTTAATTATTAATTTTTTGTCACGGCTGTCTGCTTAAGATTGATTTGTAGCAACAATATCTTGAGTATTTTTCAGCATCACTAGAGAGCTGGTATAAAAACAGAGCTATCAAGAGTACCCGTTTTTAGTCATCACTGCATTCTGTAATCTTGCTGTTTGTGGGCCAGCACATTTTTGCGTTTCTTGCTCTTGGTTTTCAGTGCTGGCATCCTAGAGTTTTGTTTTTCACATAATGATTATAGGGGCTTCTCCAGTTTAAAATTAAAAAACTTTGCAAGTTATGGGTGTGGCTAGTATGTCACTGGCTTAGGACAGTCAAGGAGTGCTTTTGATGCAGTGCTATAGTAAAAATATTTGTATGGAAAGATAAGTTACTAATCATAACGTTTGAGTATTTTACAACTTCCATTTACCTTGAGAACCAATGAAAGTTTGTTATAAGTGTGAACATACAACAGGCAAGGTAAAATACACTATGACTTATATCACCAAATTTGAGAATTGGATGCTCTTATTGGATTCTCAAATTTGAGAATTGGATGCTCTTGGTGACCTGGTGTTTTTTGTTAAATTTTTTTAATACACTTCAACAGCATTTAAAGGAGAGTGAAAAGTTCCTGGCAATGATATTTAACATATTTTATATTCTTGTTTAGCTTATTTTATATCCTAGACATTTATGGAAGCCTTAGGACTTTTGGGGATTTCATTTTGAATTTTACTGAAAGGAAATGGTAAGTTTAAATCTCTTGAAGGAAGGGATATTTAAATGCAGCGTTTTTCATCTCAATTATTTACCCCTTCCCATGTCAAGAGACACTGAAATCTCTGAAACGTTGCAAAATAAGACTCTTATCCTGCACACTCTGTTTTGTGTACTAAATTTGTATTGGAGAGATTGCTTACCTATACATCTGAAAATATATATAGATGCATATAAATGTCTTTGAATGTGGAAAGGTAGGTCATAGATAGCAGAAACATTATGTAGATAAGAGTGAAAGCAAATTCTGGAAACTGTTTTTTTTTTCCTTTTTTTAAATAATGGAAGTATTTTCAGAATTTGCTGCATGGCCTCCTAATTTCAGAAATGTCAGGGAAAGACATTTTCACTCTCCTTTTGTACTGTTGTGAAACATAATGGCTCTGGAAATAAAACTCTGTCTCTTAACATAGTGCACGGCCACCAGGCTAATGCAAGTTAAACCAGACATATTAAGCAATTACAATAGTTTTCATCCTGTTTCTCTTAGATAAATGCTGCTTCTGGTAAGAACATATCAGAGCAGTTCAGACTTTGTTCTCTGCTTGTGTAGTTAGATAACCTCCAAATATGCAAAAGAAAAATAGGCCTACAAAGTATATATTCAGACTGCTGTCTTAACACACCCAGGGAACACTTGCATCCAGCAGAAAACAGCTTCAGAACAAATTTTATCAGGTTTAGTGAAACTACAATATCATTAATTATTTTGAAGAGATGAGTAAATTTTTAAGTTCAAGTTGTGCTTCTGAGTCTTTGCTCTAGAAACCATTTTCTTGTTTTCACAACTGAATAGGTAACTGAAATCCAAGATTGGAGTGCGTCGAGTCCACATAGCGCAGCATATGTTCTTTGGGACAATGGTGCTAAAAACCTTTACAGAGTTGGCTTTGAGGGTATGGTAAGTATAAAAGAATACAAACGGTAAAATGCATGATGGGGGAAGGGCAATAAGAATAACTTGTGCTTTATGGTCCTGCTTTTGTAATACACTTTGTCAGTTTGCATGCTGGTAGTCAAGTCATTGTGAATCCAGCTGTAAGGGTCATGCATATGCATCAGTAAGAAAGTCTGATCTGGGAATTTATTAAATGTGGATAACTACAAGTTAAGAGCTGCTTTCTGCCACAGTAAATATTTGCATCACACACATTTATCTTTCTGCGCTACTATTGTGTTTAGATTAAAATTCAGAAAAGAACAGCAAGCGTAGTTATAAACTTTTTAAAAAACCCTGTTTTTCAACTCCTGAACTCTTCAATTGACTTCAAATTTTGGTGTGATTAACTGCAAGATTTTAAATTACTGTCAATACTTGGAATGCCATTGAGAGCAATTTTATTTTTGCAAATGGAAAGGTATTGAATTAGATTATGATCTTAATTTGCTTTAGTGCTAAATTTTTCTGTTTCCTTTTGAAGCTTCTCCAGCAACTTCTTCAGCTTTAGAGAGAAAATGGGTCAGATTCTAGCCTGAGTGCCTTCTGTTGCTGGGTTTTCTTATCCTAATGTGGGTCAAGGAAAGGTTACTTTGATTATCAGCTGCTTAAAACATCTTAATTAGCATTTTCTCTGCATGATTTTTGTTTGATTGTGCAGGGAAAAACCATGTTAATTTAACATTGAAGTGTCATCTTGTCAGATGTGTAACAGTAATAAAATGTTAAACAATGACCGGTTACTTTTTTGAGTGTAAACTATTTGACCTTATAGCCTCAATTAGAGTTTGTTTTTATACTTAAAGTGAAAATAAATACCACTTTTGCGGTGAATACGTATTTTAGTGTTACATTTAAAAAGAGTAAACTAATTTAGTGCAGGTCAGCTTTTCTGAAGCATTAAGATCCTAGGGGTAAAATATGAGTCAGTATTAAATTATGTGCTTCATGGTGTCCCCCAGTTATAAAGAAAATTCTTTACATGTTGGCAAAAATGAATGTATGTTTTATTTTGTAGTATAACATTAAATCAGTGTTTGGAGTTTTCTCTCTTGTGATACATGGAAAAGTAATGGTTACAAAATCTAGATAGAATGAGATACAGATCAACTGATTTTTTTTTTGTTGTTGTTGTGGTTGTTATGACTTCAGTTGCTATGTTAAAATTTTTGGACTGCATAGTAAAAGTGCTGTGGAGTCATTGAAGATTCCTTGTGGTCTCATGAAAAAAGTATATTTGAGATGAGTTATATTCTGCTTTGAAATAGTTATTCCCTTAATTAAAAAAAAAAAAAAATTAAATCAACTACATTGTGTTTCCAAACTTTTGCCACCTTTGAAAGTGATAAATATTTATAGAAAACTCCATTAAGTACTTCAGCTGTAAATTTGAAGGTGTGATGGTTTTGTAGAAACCCTCACACAAGTTTTGTAGAAATAGAAATATTTGGTCAATTAAAAAAAAAAAGCCTGTTAAACTGTGTGTGAGACTACATATAGATGTTGTTTGTAGGATAATAGAGAAAAAAATACATACATATGGATGTACAGAAAGGATAATTGGAGGCTGTGTAAGTAGTGCTTACCTGATTGTAATCCATTCCTACACTAATTTTATCTTTGGTGGATTCAAAAAATGCAATTTTCATTTCAGACAGAATGGATTCTTGGATATCTGAGAGTCATTTGAATGTAATGCTTAATTTTTAAACTGATTAATAATTTTTTAAGTAATAATTTGATAACAATTCGTTATTACTGTTTACTACTATTTATGTGCTGTTATGTAAACATAAACGAGGCTGTCAGAAAGTTCACATAAAGTTGGGGCAAATTTGTTTTGGTGCTTGAAAATTGGTTTAAAAGGTCCAGAGAAAGTGAAATCGACAATACTCAAGAGTGTGTAGCCATGTAAATACAGCTGGGAAGAGACCCTGACTTGCAAATGGGTAACACTTGACTCATGCTAATGGAGCTGATTAAAGAAACACAGCTCATTATTGTAAGTCAGTGTTCTTGTTTGATAGCTGATAGGCTGCATCTGGTCCTCAAAATTAATCTATCTGGCCCGCCAGCTTTGGAGAGATGAGGTTTGGCTGGTGGGGCAGCAGGTGCTGGCTGAAAATATGCATTTATTTCTGGTCAGATACTTGGAGGTTTTATTTGTGTTTGCTGTGTTTACATATTAAGTGGCTGAGAAGTGCATCTTGTCTCTGTTTTTTTTTTTTTTTTAAAGTCTGATATTTAAGTCTGGGAGTTTCAGTTGCCACAGGCTACAAATTCCTGAATTGCAATCTGTATTTATGATGCTGTTAGGTCAGATAAAATGTTTGCTACATCCTCAGTAAGAATGAGCTACTGTTGGCTTATATGGTTCGTTACGCTACTCAAATTTCTTACCTATATGCATTCAGAGTCCTGAGCCAAACTGAGCTGTCAGCCAAATAACCTGCTTTGGGCATTTTTTCATTTCTAAAATGTGTGAACATATCCTTCTGCAATAAAGAGAGGTCCTATGGAATTAAAAAGTTAATAGGAAGATTATGATTTTGCTTTTGGGACTTGTGTCTGCATTTTATTTCTTCATACCACGTGAGCTGAGGATGTAAAGCTGGTGACTTCACTTGGTTTTCAGTGGAAAATAGTTCCATCTAGAGGAGTGTCCTAAATCAATTTCATAATTTAGGAGTCTGTTTCTTTCAGAATTTCTTTTCCCTGTACCACTTGCCTTTTTTTGTTGAGATTAGCCTCTCCTAGTTTCTTGTTTTGGAGGATTGTGCTTTCGTCTGTGTTGCCTGTGAACAAAGTATCTGTAGTTGTCATCCATCATTGTCACAGTGATATGTAAGCCATCTGTGTTGGTGTACTTTTTTCCACAAATTCCAAATAGTGAGTGCATAAGGGGATTTGAGATTGCCTGCCTGGGGATTGGTAATTAATGTCTTTTCATCAACTTTTATTTGGATTACCCATAAAGTTATTATTTGAAAATGCTCTAGAGGATTTTAAGTATTTCTTTTTACCACTTCCTTTTTTTAAATAAAAGCAAGGTAAATATCTTGGTATACTAGGCATTGTATGTGAGTGTTACAAAATATATGCCTTCCACTGTAGTTAAAACTGTCAGATCTGTAATGTCAGTCAAATCTTCAGTTCTTTGGTCACTTATCTTGTGCATTTATTTGCATTTGTCAGTTGACTTTGTTTTGCTTCTTTTTGATGTAGTCACATTTCTCCTGTAGTCTCAACCAAGTCAAATTTTTCATCTTTGTGTTGCGAAGAAAAGTATTTCCATTAAGCAGAAATGTATTTACTGATCAATTTCCAATTTTATTTATAGTATTAAGTGACAAGGAAAACTATCTTCCTTTAAAAAAAAATTACACATGCAAAGCTTTTATAAGTGCCTATAATAAATAGTAATGTTACAAACCATTCACTCAGGATTTGCCTGAGGTCTGGTTTCCTCTGTAAGAAACAGTTATTATTGTTTCTGTGCCTCACACCTCTTTCACACACACAGTCACTTTCTCTATCATTGTCTACCTTCTCCATTTATTGCTTCACTTTTCCAGCTTCTTGAAACTGAGAAGGATTTGAGTTAATGAAATTTGGAACACAGCATTTCTTATAAACCTTTAGCTAAAACATATGGATTTATCCAGTCTCTTGTTGCCTTAATCTGGTGACAAAGCAGCATGCACTGAACTTTTTCCATTTGCCTCCAAGGGGCTGATTTCCTTGCCAAAAGCTGTTATGAGTTTAAAGACTTAAGTGGCCTTTACTGTGTGTATTCAGTGCTACCTTGAACAACTGCAGCTATGGCACTATTTCTGCTGGTGTATCTGTAAGATCAGTATTAATTTCTCCCTTGATATTTGTTGCTGATGTTAGATGCTACATCAGTGCATCTGGATCAAACATTCCTCTTTTTCTCAGCAGCACAGCTAGTTTTCTTATCAAGTCTGTAGATCCTCCCTCCCTGGTGTTGATGGATGGCATTCCATATTGATTGGAATAACTTAATAGTTATTTCTGTAGTCAGCTGTTCCTTCAGCTTTGTTTTCCTCTTCAAGGTTGGGGATAATGGTGTTTTTACACCATCTGGCTGCACTGCTGACTTTGCTCTACATTTTCTCATTCTCTGAAGTTCTATGAAGATGAAATTGCTGCTGTTTTTTTCCATTGGTATAATTGGATGGTATGTCAAAGTACATTTACTGTATTTCCTATTTGACTGGGCAAGTCGTGATCTCTGTAATACAATCACATACTGCTGGAATGCAGATTTTTAGGAAGTTCAAGTATGGGTGCCAGAAGACCAATGTTTTCCATTGTAGGCAAAGACCATTATTACCCATTGCTTATGTGCATCAGCTGTTACTACTGGCCTGCAAGTTGTGCAGTGCAGTGTCTGATTTGCATGCTTTTCCTTGAGTTCTCATTGATTGCCTGCTTAACTGGGCTTTCTATCTCTAGTTGTACACAAATGCTATAAGACCTATAGCTTATTTTTCTGTTTCTTGAAAGAATCCTCCTTGGGGTTTATCAAACAATTTCTCCATCAAGTCATTGTAGAAAAGCTGATTTGTTAATCTCCACCATGTATTTAGATTGCACGCAGCCTCAGTTGTTATTTCTTTTTCTGGTAGTGTCGCTGTGAGTCTAAAACTTGTATTCTAACATCCCTTGTTTTGGTATTTTCTCTTTTACACTTGCACATATCATCTCCAAACAATCTGCTGTTTTGATTGATTTTGAAGTCTCAGGGTGACTCATAACTTTTAGAAATCCCAGTGAGGTTCTCTGAAGTGCAAAGCCTGGTGCATCCAGGCTCCATTCATGTGTGTTTTTGCTGCATGTGCACTAGGGGGGCCTCTTGCCATGCAGTCCTCAGAGCAGCGTGACCAGGAGCTTACCATCATCCCTGATTTTTTACTTAAATTACTTGAGCAGGAGAAAGCTTATTTTCCTTTTCTGAGAAGTATAATAGCAGAGTGCTAGAAGGAAAATGGTATTTTCTTATCCAGCTGTTGTGGCACTGAAATGCAACTAACTACAGTTTTCTGTCTTTAAACCCCAGAATCTTGTTTATGTTTGGTTATATTTTAAGGCGTTTGCAGGCCTTTATCATGTTGATAATACTTCTCTTAGTAGTGCTGTTTGCCATGTTGCCAAAGGCAGTCTGCTTATGTACAGTATATAAGTTTGTTTTGTGCTACTTTAATATCTGTCAGTGTCTTATCTTTGTGTGATTTGTGTCATCCATTATTTTGTTGAAGGCTTCTGGGAAAAAAGGAAAAAAAAAAAAAGACATGTTCCCTTGCTTTTCTGGTGTAGTTAGATCAGACTCTTGTTTTATCCTTTAGCAATATAACATTGACTACATCATGTAAGAGAAAGGAAGACAGTTGTGAAGCTGAGGTTGGACACCAATCTACCACTTTGTCTTTCAACTAAGCATATCATTATACTCCAGAAATAAACTGTGTACAAGTCACAGTGCAGGCAGGGTAAAATACAAGTGCAAGTGTTTGAGTTTTGGGCTTTTTTCTATAAAATTTAGGATACAGTAACAGGCTTCCTAGTAATGTCAGCTGCAAAATAGTAATTAGCCTTTTAATGAACATTTTGTTTCTTCTGCTAGGTTTTAGCCATCAGTCTGCTCAGTGCATTAACACGTCCTGTGACACAAGCAATCTTTCACCCTGGTTTGGCCTGGCAGGGAGGAGAGCCTTTGGACTCTCCGGCGCTCTATTATTAGTGTTCTGAAGAATGTGACAGCAGCTCTTGCATGTGCACCCCTCCTTGTCTGCTTCAGACAGCTGGTTGTTGCCTGACACGGAGGGCTTGTATTCAGTGGATGAGCCGCAGTGCTCCCGGGCACGTTCGGTCTCCCTCCTTCCGGGGAATGAATGAGTTTGCCATCTGGGATGCTCCGCGCAGCCCCTTTGTGTGCGGCCGAGCTAAACCCAGCACCTGCCCACCGGGTGGCAGCATCCTGTCGCAGGCCTGCTGCCGCTGTGCTGAGCAAGCTCTTTCTCTGCTTTCTCAGGGGATTTGAAGAGCGGCTAAAATCCCATTGTTTTCCTCTGGCTGTCTTCAACATTTTTCCAAAGTGACGATACATTCTTCATAGATCAGGACATACACTGAATTTTGTATTGTTTCTGCTTACTAGTTGCCAAGGGTGGTATTGTGCTCATCAGAGCCTTGATGATTTGGAGGAGTTCAGAGTTTTCATTTTAATCCTTTCGCAGGAGGACAGTCTGTCAGTAAATCTCAGGCAGGGGTGAAAGAACTGTTCAAGTACTTGTTTGGTTGTGGTTAATTATATCATTACCACCACCTGTCCCCTTCTTCCTCCCCATAGAATATTCTGACAAATTTTGCAGTTTCTGATCTCCTTCCCAACTTATTTTGCACATAAAATGCCCTTTATTTAGCGAGAATTATTTCATAAGGAACAATGGCTATTTGTTATTTGGAATTAAGCTTTTGATGTCCCTGTTCATTCCAGGGAGGTTGGAGATAGATGGCCTTTAAAGGTCCCTTCCAGCCCAAACCACTCTATGATTCCATTTGATTTTGCCTCAATGTAGTTTTTCCGTGATTTAAAGAAAGGGAAGAAGATGGAGAAAAGGGGAAGAAAATCAAGAAAACATGTATGTTATTGCTTAGGGTCTAAAAGTAGACAGTTCTGAAGACAGGAGACAACTGCAAATATATGGAACTTTGTTGTATTATATGATTTTTCATTTGGAATTAAGTTATTTGGAATTAAGCATTACACATAAAGAAAAGGACAATTATAGAAAATCCTCTGGCTTTGTGAATAGGAGTTGGTTACCACTCTTGAAGTCTGTCTTTCTCATAATATGAAGCAGTTTTATGAACGATGAGCTTTAAAACTTTTCTCTTTAAAAAGAGCATGTTTAACTCAGTGTAGTATTTTGTAGGCTTTTTTGAAGTAATACCCTTCTGCATATTCTTAATTGAAACATTTTCATTTTATAGAATCTGAGTGACAAGTTTTCTTCCACATTAAACATGGATCTGTCAAAAAGTGTTGGGAAGAGTGGGCAGCACTGGCAGGCATTAAATGATGTTTCCTTGCTTGTGTTCACAGAATTCTTATTTAAAAAGAAAAATAACTTAATAGAACAATGCAAAGGTGCTTTGTGTTAATTCCTGTCTTTGAACTTCAAATTTCTCATCCTTTATAGCCTCTTGTATTTGTAAAGGTTATTAAAGTCTTGAGAACATCAAGGCTCATAGATTGGAAAGTATTTGAGATTATGAGCATCATGGGACATGCTTTTTGTGCACAAATTTTCAGCCTTTCTTAATTAAATATTTCAGTTCTAGTTTCACTGACCTGGAGACTCTCACTGAGGACTAAAGTTTTCTCAATCTCTCTCCGTAGTCTGACCTAAAATGTGTTCAAGATGCAAAAGGAGGCTCTTTCTACAGAGACCATTGTCCTGTGTTAGGTAAGCTGAAGTAAATTCATGTTGATTTGTATTAAGTATACTCACTCTGGATTTCTCTTTCCTTTCTAAATGTCATCCAAAAGTACTGTCCTTACTTAGTGAAATGTAAATAGTAACACTTCTATGTACTAATGATAAATTGTCACGCTTTTCTAAATTGTATTTGGTATCAGTGTGCCAAGGGGATGGCAAGGGAGCTTTTAATGTTCATTAAGTTATAAATTGTGTTGTGTGTCCTGTGCAGTGTATTTCTAAAAAGCCAAACATAGCTGTTCATTCTTACAGAACTGGCTTAAATACTGAGATGTAATAAATCTAACTCCATGCATGAAAGCACTGTTGTTTTATTGACGCCAGAGCTTTTATGTGTCCAGATGTCTAACACCATGTAATAGCTTTTAAGATCCCAGTTAGAGCCCATAGGTGGAACTTGTCACAAGTATTTAGCATTTGCCAGTGTCACTGCTATTTGCCTTGAAAACCCAACAAGAAACATACAGTTCTGTTGCCAGAGGTTCCAAAGTTTTTTTTACCTGTTGGCCACTATGGTTGCAGAGACATTGGTGTGGAGTCACCGTCCCTGGAAGTATTGAAAACATGTTGATAGGGTACTTGGAACAGGGTTCAATGGTGAACATGGTGGTGGTTCTTGGTTGGTGGTTGGGCTTGAAAATCTCAAAGGTCCTTTCCAACCTTAACAATTCTATGAGTCTCAGAAATTAACTTCTGTTCTTTGAATTGCTTGGAAAATTAGTATGGTGATGTAAACCTTTTTTTTCTTACTCCCTTTCAGGTGAGCAAAACGGTAACAGAAACCCTGGTGGGCTGCAAATAGGTGACCTTGTGAACATTGACCTCGACTTGGAAATTGTGCAGTCTTTGCAGCATGGTCATGGAGGATGGACTGATGGCATGTTTGAAACTTTAACAACAACGGGAACAGTTTGTGGCATCGATGAGGACCATGACATTGTAGTACAATATCCAAGTGGCAACAGGTTTGTTCTAAAGCCTTCATCGTTGCTTCTCACAAACTTCCCTTGCCTTCAGTGATTGGGATTACTTGGTGCCAGAAGCTTTCTCTTCTCCTTTTGTGTCTGTTAAGATTTCTTTCTAGATATGTAATGGGGACTTCACTTTGAGGATGCTTTAGTGGGGAAAGGAATTTTGCTGCGCCTCTCACTTGTGAAAATTTGCATTCAAAATAAGTAATTATGTTCTAGACTATCTTATTTGCAAAATGCGGTGTTTTAAGCAGTAACTTCCTTTTTAACTAAAACCTATCTATCCCTTGGTTTCAGGAGGCAAGGTAATAGCAATTCATTGTGGGTTTCCAGGAAAAGTTTAAGAGGACAGGTGACAAACTTCGGGGGGGATCTTGTCTAAACTAGAGTCACCTTGGCATGGTCCATATCTAGCCTTTTATTGTTCAAAGGAATATTAGTTTATGTAATTACAGACCAAGAATAGGAGGTATTGGGGAAGCCAGATTCACTTCCTGCAAGCAGTTTAGGTTTGAATTTTGCTTAGCTGCATCCATGTTAACAAGACTCAAACCCAGCTGTACAGCAGGGTTTGAATCCAATATGGCCACATGGTTTTCTGTTCTCTTGCTCTCAAGTATTGGGTTTATCTTTAAAAGGTAGCAGGTGAATGGAATATCATTTCAGTTGCATATGGACTTTGACCTGTTCAGTTTGTCCAGAAAGAATTAACAGTGTATTGTTCGTTCAGGATATCCCTCAAGATATTGTTTGCTAATACTGCAAAGTAATGCAGAACAAAGCTGTTTTCCCAGCTAAATAGATGCAAGTGGTTTTTCTTCTGGCAGTCATGTCAGCAGAGTCAGTGATAGGAGCTGCCCTGTCTTGTGGTCTTCTTCCTGACTAAACAGCTAAATGCCTCTACATCAGTAGAATTTAAACTGCCAATAGGATAGTTTGATTGAAAATTGAGGTATATCTGGGACATCCATTTAATTGAAAAGTATTGTTATAACTTAATGTTGCATCTTTTGACCTGGGGGGAAGGGCCAAAATTCTGTGTTCTTCCTATGTTGTTTTCTGGCAGTTGAATCCTTGTGAGACAACTTGGATCTGCTGCTTTTCAGCCGGTTACTTCCTATCCCTGGAAAAATAAAGCAACCATATAGTTACCTTCAGGACTTTTACATTGCTGTTAACTTGCTTCTCCTTAGGCAGGGTATTTCTTAATTGCCTTTCCAAATGTATATCTCTGAAGATTATCCTTGAAATTAATTAATGAGCCACAATTAATGAATTAATGAGGCAAGTTTATGGACAAAAAATGGATAACAGCAAGTATAGTATCTATAGTATCCAGTTGCAGAAAGTTTGTAGGCATACAAGCAGAAAATTACCCAACAGATAATTTTTAAACACATATTTAGCTTTGTGTGTTTAATATGTTTTTTAAATGATTCATTGTTTAGGTGGACATTTAATCCAGCTGTTCTCACCAAGGCCAACGTTGTCCGAAGTGGAGATGCTGCTCAAGGTGCAGAAGGAGGAACCTCTCAGTTCCAAGTGGGTGACCTTGTTCAAGTATGTTACGACCTGGAGCGCATCAAGCTTCTCCAGAGAGGTCACGGAGAGTGGGCCGAGGCAATGCTTCCAGTGAGTAGCTGGGTGCTTGCATTCACAGAATGGTCAAGCTTGTGCAGCATTTCTAGTAGTGTACCTGTACATTATTGGTATGTACCTGTATTATTGGGATTGTACCTGTACAGTATTGGTAGTGTACCTGGAGGCTGCAGCAGTCTAAAAGGGATTTTCTTTTAAGTTTTCATCAAATGTAGTGTAATGCTTGCTCAGGTGCAGCAGTCTGCTTACCTAATGAAACCTATATAAAAGTAGTAGTGATTGGCTGTTAAACAATGGACTTCATAAGATTTATATAATTTTAAAAATAAAATATTTAGAAATTTGAGTGTTTTATTTGCATTTGATGTTTTCTTTAATTCAGACTTTAGGTAAAGTTGGTCGGGTTCAGCAGATCTATTCAGACAGTGACTTAAAGGTAGAGGTTTGTGGGACATCTTGGACCTATAATCCAGCAGCTGTCTCAAAGGTGGCATCAGCAGGATCTGCTATAAGTAATGCATCTGGTGGTAAGTTTGAAGAATAACCAGTAATATATGTATGGCAAGTAATTGTGTTAATTAAAAAATTGTTATTAGGTATTAATACATTGTTTGTATGCAAGATTAATAATAGCCTTGGAGTTTGGGTAATTGAAGTTTTATGTGAGAAAGATAGGAAAAAAGCTTGCAGTCAATATGGAGATGTTGTTACATTGATCAGGTGCATCTGTTTGGTCACAGTGCAGGTGTGTCTTTGGAGGTCCACTCTAAGGACTTCAAAATGGTTGGAAGGGACATCAAATTGAAATAGGGACTAAGACATGAAGAGAGTGTCACTGGCAGTAACAAGCAGCCTCCTTGTTTGATAGGTGGTTTAAGATAGCAGGCACAGGCAAGGGGTCTGTTGCAGGTGGTTATTTATTATAACTCAGGATATTTATTTCTTTAAAATTTCTGTCTTAAAAAAATTTAGTCAGACATCCTGTGACTAATTACAGTGGGATTTTTTGGTGTCTATGTAATCACACTTTAGTTTTGTTGAACATGCTGTCATTCATATAATAACAAGGCAGAAAGACTGTCCAGTGTGTTTTGTGTTCTGTTGGCAGTTTTCAATTGAAACTAGAATTTTTCCTTTTTTTAGTCATAGCTAGTTATTCTTTCCTCTTCACATATTTGCTTTAATGCCAAGAAAACTTTCTACATAGTTTTCTAGATTTTTTCCTAAGGAGGCATAGATGCAGTGAGTTCTCTCAATAAAGAACCGAGTACAGTGGCCATAAAACTATCTAGAAGAGTAATACAAATCACAGAAGACAGACTGTTCCTAATGTTTGAAAGTCTGTAATAGCAATACATAAGTTCATGTTTTTACCTTGTCCTGCCCTTTTGTATTTTGCAGAAGAAGAGCTATTTGTGGTTCAACCATCTTTGTTCTGAAGTGTCTAATGTGGCAGTCTCCATTGTCTAAAGGGTACTAGGGTGCAGCTCTTATTTCAAACTCAGTCATTTTACAGCTGCTGTTTTATGATAGTTTGTGTATTACTATGTACATGCCCTTAGAAACAAAACAAATTTAGCTGGGATTTTTTTCTGTTCTTGTGTAATTAGAATTGTAATCTTAGTTGTCTTTTGGTTAACAATTACAGAGAGATTATCCCAGTTACTGAAAAAATTATTTGAAACCCAAGAGTCTGGAGATCTCAATGAAGAATTGGTTAAAGCTGCTGCCAATGGAGATGTTGCTAAAGTGGAAGACTTGCTGAAGAGGCCAGACGTAGATGTGAGTGTTCTGTTTTGGGAGTATCTCTTTTGGGGGGCCTCTAGTACTAAAGGAAGTGCAGCTGTTCTGAATCCTCCTTGCCAGTCGGCAGTGTGTCTTCTTAGAAGTAATACAGCTCGTTCCAGTGTCTCTTCTCCCATTTGTTGTGCTATGAAATGTGTGTGGGCTGTGTGAGCACAGAGCTGTACATACTTTCTTGCTGGACAGATTTTGTAGTCTTTGGTCTGCCATGAATTAAGATACTTTTCAACTGCTGGCTGCCAGAGTTGGTGCAGAGAACCAAACATTCACAATTACTTAAGGGTCTTCAAGTTCTTCTTTTTTCAAAGGGGATGGAGGAAGGAGGGTAGATTTTTCAGGATGTTTTTGATGCTGTTGTGAGTTTATTTTGTTACTCATGAGGTAGATCATCTAATCTGTACTCTGTCACATTTCTTTTACCAGCTTGTTGAATACTGAAAAGTCTAAAAGAAAATGCTTAGTAATTATAGAAGTTCATTTAGGGAACGTATTTTAAAGTTAGTCTTTCCCACTACAGCAGTAGTAATGCTTACAGATAAGAGCCTGAACTTCTTTGGTTCTGAGCACTGATTTTTAGCTTAAGATTTTATGAAACATGGGTTTTTGTTCAGACTCTCTCCTTGTTGTTGCCATAAATTTGGCAAGGAAGTTACATTTACCATTGAGCAGAGGACAGGTATAAATCTGAGACTTGTTCTCAAAAATCTTGCCTTTACAGGAGTCACCCAAAGATGAATGCTTTTAATTCATGTATCATTAATGTCTTAATGTTTGTTATAAATCCATTTCTTCCTCTTTCCTTCAGTCTAACTAATATAGAAATGAATTAGAGAAGACCTAGGCGATCTGTATATGCTAAGAAAGCAACTTAAAATTTTTCATTTGATTCTGTGTTGTGCTGTTGATTTAAGTTTTTACTGCTAACCAGCCTCACAGGTGTGTGTGTGTCTTGAAACTCACCAGCAAGTGTTGGCATTCCAGGTGAATGGGCAATGTGCTGGACACACAGCTATGCAAGCTGCAAGCCAGAACGGCCACGTTGACATTTTGAAGTTGCTTCTGAAACAGAACGTGGATGTAGAAGCAGAGGTAACCTGAAAATTTCAAAATATGCTTTTTGTATCCTTAAACTTTGTTACATGCATAACAATTCTACTCAACTTGCCTTCTTTTTAAATGCCAGAGTGAAAAACTGCTTTTATTACTGTGATTGTGTACCTAAATTAGACTCCTCCTAACAGTATTATAAAGAGTCAATATCTAATTCTTTAACACTTCTTACTAAATGAAATATATCAACTAACATGATAGAGCTGTGTAAGCCAGTATGCGATTAAGCCCCTTCTTTCTTTCCTTTGGTTTCATTTCAACAGAGGAATGCAATGGGAACTCTGCCTGTGGCATTGAGGGGAAAAAGATGTTTTTAGATGCTGCATGTCCAGCTTCAGATGCTTGCCATGTTTCTTATACATACAAGGTTCAGTTAGGAGAAATCTTTAAATTCTTAATTAAAACAAATTTAAGCAGAAAGTAATAGCAGTATCTTTGGGTAGAAACTGGCAGCTCTGTGTCCAATTTTTCAGTGCCTTTTTTTTAAACCACATGAAAAATGGAAGTTTAGGTTTAGGTTTAAACCTCTTGTTTAGGTTTTTTAGAATAATTGTTCATGAGAATTATCTATCAGCATACTGTGATACTTGCATTTTGAATTGATTTTTGCTCAATTATTTACGCAGAATGCACTGATATTGCAACCATTTCTCGTTTTACACAAGGCAAGAGGCACAAGAAGGATCTGTCAGATTTGATTTATTAAGAATAAAAACTGAAGACTAGTAGGATCCTGAGAAATTAATTATGCACCTGGTTGTTGTTTGCCTTACAGAAAAATAACTTCACATGCTTGGGCATCTAGCATTATATTGTATTTGATATACAGAAGTTATAAAATGTTAAAACATTAATGAGGCAATGTAATTCTTGGAATTAAATTTTTTATATTTGTGGATACACCATTAATTTATAAAGCTTTCATGCTGGCTTAGATTGATGCAATACATACTTGCTGTGGTCTGATTTCTGTGAAATAACTTCATGTTAGAAGTAGTGCTTTCACTGCAGTACAAAGTAAATACTGTTAATATTAGACTAAACTGCTTTTTGTCTGTACTGTGGTGTTTAGAGCTGCCATGTTAATCAAGTGGTGGACTGAAGGGGGGGTTAGAAGATTAAAGAGGTAGGTAGAAGCACTACGTAAACAGTTTGAACACAATACACTTAGTAATCTGCTAGCACAAGAATTGTGAAGAGTTTCATGTTTGCTCAGGCTTCTGAAGCACCATCACACTAGCATAAAAATTATTGGGGATTTTACCTGACTTTTAAAACCGTCTTCACGTAACAGTGTTGCTGAAGTGAAGATGGTATTTCCATACACAAATACATATAATGTTTATAAACATAATTATTTATAAAATGCAAAGGTTCAGCAGAGCCATCCCATTAGGCAGAGAGCAAAAATGTAGTCCATTTACTTCACTGTTGTGGTCTGAGGCATGAAAGCAGTGGATAAAAATCCTTACTTTCCTTGCGTTATACTAAGTTGGATAGTTTTGCACTTAAAGTTATTACTTCAGAGTATATACACTTATGATGACATTTTCTGGGAATATCCTCATTGTTGTCTCCTGTCTTTTTCTGTGATGTCTTAATGTAGACAAGTGGCCTCTGTTTAGTCAGAGAAGAGTTGGTTATTGGCATAGCTCAAAAACCCTGATGTAGATATTGCATAGTAAGAATATGTAACCTTCTAGGCTGAAGACATTAATGGTTGTCAGCTATTATATTAACAGTACTGACAATATTATACTGTTGGCATCTGTAGAAATGTGGTGCTTTTAATATTTAGATTTTAATATTTAGATTTATATCTAAATGTAAATGTAAGTCTTAAGGACAGATGATTTACTAGTTGTTAGCTTTTTCTAGATGAATTATTGCTGTTGGGTAGGATTTAGTTCCTGAGATTATTTGTTTTGGTGCTGAGCTAAAAAGAAGACTGCATGATCTTGGACCTCTGCTCATTAAAGTAGGAATTCTGTACATTAAGACTTAATAAAATCAGGCAGTTGTTTATCAAAATTGAAATATGGTAAAACTAAAACATTCAGTAATTATATGGGGTTTCATCCATAAATATCTTGGTGTACTTTTCAGACTGCAAATATGAAAAGACAAATTACCATGCCTCTGAAACCAAGTGCTCTGTAAATAGAAGTCTTATAGCAGTTTAAAACTACTGGCACACTCTTGATAAGGTTTGCCTCATAATGATCCTTATAAGCAGATGAAAAATATAGAGAAGGTCCCCTTTCTGATCCTTTCCCCTTCCAAATGGGCAAGCTTTGGCTTCTTTTGACTGTTGATTTGTGTTAGATGAGCCTGAGAAGGAATCCTGCAATCTGAGAAGGCAACTTGGTCGCATGAGTTGATTTGGAAGGAATAAAATTATCTTTTCTAAAAGCTGTTAAAGCTGCTATGTAGTGCCCTGATTTATCTTGAAAACCATGTCCATATTTTCTAAAAGATACATTTGATAATTAAGGGATAAGTCTTCTTCCACCATTTTAAATGCTGTAACTAGTCTTATTGTGCAAATGCAGTTTATGCTAAGAGCTATTAATTTTTGCATTGGTTTAAAATATATTAGAAATGTGCTGTATATAATAAAAATACTTTTGAAAGATGTTGCTGAAGAAGGAAAATTGATGAGAAACCTAAGTTAACTCAGGAGAGCAGTGAGCCCTTGATCAGTCATGATTTTATTTTACAATTTTCAGTGTTTCTCTGTTTTCAAAACTGAATCCTACAAATGCATGGTTACATTAAACTGTGCAGAAATACTCAGTTAGAAACTAGCTTATGGAAGTTATTTCATCATGTGTAACTCCATTCTCCTTCTATTTTTTGTATACTGTCATTAATGCTGAAATCACTTGATTGATATTTTAAAATGTTTCATGTTGTACAGTCAACTTCTATGAATGTTAAAATAGCCTAAACTGACAAATTTGACTTTCACATTTTAATTCTCAATTTGTATGAAACTAAAACAAACTGAATCAGAGTTTTAACGCTTGAGTCATCAACACAGAATCAGAACTTCTAGTTAATGTCAGCATCAGTCACAAATTTCCTTTGAAAAAGGTTTATTAAGTAAAAACCAAGACACATAATAAGTCCTAATAAATACTAACTTAATTGTATGAACAAGGAAATACTCATGTCTTGCACTTTGGTTTGGAATCTGTAACACTTGCCGGGTTACAGGAAGAGCTGCCCTGGGGTATTAAGTGTAATACTGTTTGGGCATTGGATTTCATTTGTGGGTTTTTTGGTTCTTTTGGGTTTTTTCTTGATAGTGGTTGTTTTGTAGTAGAAACCCAAATGAAGCCATTTGAGTTTGGTGAACAAACCACACAAAGATTCAGGGCAATAGTTGTATATGCTGTAGAATATCATATGTTGTAGAACGTGTGTTTATATATTAAGTGATTCTTCATTCTCTATTGCTGCAGTTTGAGCAATTATTTAATTAGGTATTTTAATGGTATCATGGTAGTCTCATTTTTCTTATTACATCAAATATGGACAGTTGTTAGCTGAAGTAATCTTGCTTAAGTGCAAAGGAGATGTGAAATATACCAGGTTAAATGAATGTTTCCACTTCAGGACAAGGATGGAGACAGGGCTGTCCATCATGCAGCCTTCGGTGACGAGGGTGCTGTGATTGAGGTTTTGCACCGAGGCAGCGCAGATTTGAATGCTCGCAACAAGCGCAGGCAGACTCCACTCCATATTGCTGTCAACAAAGGTCATCTGCAAGTTGTCAAGACTTTACTGGACTTTGGCTGCCACCCCAGTCTCCAGGTAAAGTAAATTTTTATGTAGGGTCACTTTTGAGTTACTGAATTGTATGATTAGCTGCATGTAGGTGATAGAAAAATTATGGAAAATGGGATTGAAAGGAACAGAGATTGTAAAGTTGTCTATCTCAATCTTTACCTGACCATGTGATCGACTGTAACAAAAATGCTGTTAAGTTAAGCTGTTTTCTTAACAGCTAGATTGACACCTGGTTTATTCTATAGGTGATGCTAATTAGTATTTTCACAGTCTATAGTTATTTCTCATTGTTAACTTTCCTTCCTGATTAATACTCCAATATCGAACCCACAACTCTGTGCTCCTTCTGCAAGCTACAGTTTAGCAGGCCGATGATACTGTGGAATGTTTTGTTAAAAGAAACCTTTTATTTTTTTCCCAAAATAGATCTATCATTGATAGAACTACTTAGTCAGAATCACTTTCAAATATTCAGCTTTTTATCTAGAAAGCCCTAATGTGTAGCATCTCAAGTACCATAATTTCACAGGGAATTTCATCTGTAACGAAGGTGATGGATTCAGTAGCATAAGTGCAATGTCCTGTCTAGAAGGTAGAGTGGAAAGGAAATGTGTTATCAGATAAGCAGGTATCCGCACTGCTGAAAGCAGCTACATGAACTGCATTAGTAAAACAAATGAGAATGGGTAAGTTTGAAGAGATTTGCATCAGAAAAAGCTGTAGTGGCCTGGGCAAATCAAGATATGCAGTAACAAGACATTACCATTGCTTTGCCATGTCAGTAATCAGATTTTTTTGAACTGTATATCCACATAAAAGAAGATGAGCAAAAACTTTTTTGAAATTAATGAGCTTAGTGATTGTTTATTTATTTACCTCCTTCTACCTGGCTATTAAGGTACTGTCTTGATCTTCCTGAGGTTGAGCTGTTATGTCCATCCAGATCCTGTTTAGTGTTTATTGAACAGTAGGTGTAATAAGGAGTCTGATGTGCTGAGATCAGTGAAGGGTGACTGTAAGTCACATAGGAACTATGGGTAGTTAAAGTGGATTGCCAGAGTTGAAATAACAGAATTTTGCTTCAGTTGAAAAAATCAATAGAATGGTGCAAGGATGCTCCATATGGAAAATATAATTGGCTATTGAAAAAAATGAACTTTAAGATTCAGCATATGTGCTGAGGAACTGTGATGTGCAAATGTGAGTAGGTGATTGATTTTGTCAATGAGAGCACAGGGGAGTAAGACTGAGGCATGACTGGAATTTAATTGGCCAGCATTCTACTACTGTGGCTACTTCACTGTGTAAACAGAAACATATGTTAGTCTGTAAATAGGAAATGCAGGAAATATGATAATTTAAACCAAATAAAAGCTACACAATTTAGTTCTGGCAAATTGGTTCACAGTGGTTCAAGTGTTTCCATATTCTGGCACTTTTTGTTTGGCAAGTTTTGATTCTCACTGTAGAGATCTGTTTTTGTACTAGTGTATTGCTAAAATGTTCAGTTTCTGTGTTAGCTTGCAGTTGAGTCAATGTTGGTGACAAAAGACTTCCTGACTTATATGGTGCAAGAATTCTACTGGAAGCATAAATCTGGAGATTTTGCCTATGTAGCTGCAAATAAGCTTAAATTGATGTGTTTTCTTGCTGGGCAATTGATGTGTTTTCTCTCTTCAGTCCAACCATTTGAGTCCTTGAATAAGTAATGTACAAAATGCTTCTAGGAGTAAAAAGTATTTTTTCCTTATTTGGGATATTTGAAAAATAAAGCTAGAATTAGAAATTCTTTGCCTGTTCAATTGTGCTATCAAGTATTACCATGTACCTTGTGTAATATAATCTTGTATTAGTCATAACAAGTTAAAAGCTTAATATTGCTTTATGACATTGGCTTTTGCTTCATGGAAAATGATGTGCTTCAGTTAAAACAACAGATATGCCTACTTTTAATACCTGGACTGCATTTTATTTTGATTTGCCTATGCTGTAATTTCACACTGTCATTTTGGTATTGTCTTATACGTGGTTAATTGCTGGCTAAACTTAGCATTTATTACTCAAAATTCCATGCCTCCTTCCGCCTGACTTGTCTTCCCTCTGTCACATTAGTTTTTGTTGCTGTCCTGTTATTCATAAATTGTAATTTGGGCATCAACTCCATCATTAGCAACTTAGGGATTAGCATCTTAGGGAAGTCATTATCTACCCCAGTGTCTTCAGTTCTATGGGATGCAAAGCATAGTTCTGGCAGTAGCGTGTCTGTACAATGGTGGAGCTCAGGGTGGGGATTCCCACTGAAGCATTTGCAAAACTGGAACAAGATGAGAAGCAGCTTGCTCTGAACTCTTCAATATAGCAACACTCAGGTCTGGAAGAGCTGTTTTGTGTTTGTGCAGTCAGTTTTCCTAGTGATATTTTAGCATCTTTTTAATGTGGATACATGCAAAAATCGACGTAAACTGTTTGTGGTTTTAGGATTCTGAAGGAGACACTCCACTTCATGATGCAATAAGTAAAAAGCGTGATGATATCCTTGCTGTACTCTTAGAAGCTGGAGCAGATGTTACTATCACCAACAACAATGGGTTTAATGCTCTTCACCATGCTGCACTAAGAGGAAACCCTAGGTACAGATTTCTTTTTAAAGATTATTTTTTATTGCATGTAAAAGGAAAACAAGCACATGTGAGGGTAAAACTATGGTATTCTTTCAGAAGATCCTTAAATCTGCATGTAGTTGTATTTTTTAAATGTTGATGTTGCTTAGCTATGCATCTTTCTAATGTTTGGAAGCCCTTGCTAGAATGAAGCTAGGAGTCTGCTCAGTTTAATGCTGTATCCAGTAACTTCAAATTCCTGAGGAATTTCCTGTCATGGCTATAAAATTTTGCCAATAAAAGTTTTGATAAATAAGTTAGTAAGATCTTGAAGATGGAATCTTGATGTAGGATAAAAATAGTAAATACTGCTATGTTTCCCTTCTTGGGTATTGGGATTGATAAAGGAAATTGAGTTTTTTAGAAATACTTACTTGTGGATAATTATTAAGTAAACCATACGGTTCTAAAGCACTCTTAGGATTATTGCATTAGATTATATTTGTCAGTATTTGAAACAGTTAATTATATTTTCATACTTGTATATCTAGAAGGAAATTTTTTAGGATTCAGCTTTTATATAGCAGCTCAACTAAAAAACTGCGTTTTAAGGCATAGTTTGTTTTATACTAACTGCATTCTATATGTCTACATTCAATTTTCAGTGAAGATAGCTTTTGAAAAATCCTGCATAGATAGAAAAGTTTTGTTGCTGATTCCTTATTACATTGTGGATAAATGGTATTTTTCAAAGCTGTCAAGCCAATAAGACTTCAATAATACTTTATCCTCGGGTGAAGTATTTAGTATAGTTTACACAAAAGAAAAAATGTGTGTGTTTCCTTGTTTACTACTAAATTTGGCTTTTCAGTTGAGAGAAGTTGGAGAAATAAGGCTGTAAATTTATATAAATTCCACCCGTTATTAATAGATGGGATTAAAATCTAGGTTAGTCTCTTAGAACATAGCTATCAAGACTGATGGTTAAAAAGTGAACATAATTAATTATCTATGTTTGTGGAATGGAATCATTTCATGAGGTAAAAGTAGTGGTTGGAAGTGTTGATAGGATGAATAAATGTTTACCATTCTCTACAGTACTCATAAAAGGTATTTAAGACAATATGTCAAGGATCAAGTGAAGGAAGCTTATTTTTGGCATTCAGAAGTCAATTCTTCCAAGTCTCATTTGATAACTTCTTCCTCTAAAGTGAATTCTTCCTACTTATATAACAGTATTAGCCAGGAGCACTGTTTCCTGTCTCAGTTACCCTGTGGGTTATTTTTTGTTTGTTTTTCTTTTTTCCTGCAGTGCTTTTCCTCAGCTCTTGTGGTAGTTGGTTTGTGTGACCATAATCTCAAGATGAGATGCAGGGAAAGTGTATGGGGGAAAAAATGTGTTTCATAGGCATGTGCTGGAGATTTTTCTGTGGGTGAATATTTTACATGTGACAGACCATTCATTTGATGGAGGGATCCAAGTTGTAGTTCAGACTGGGTCAGTTTGATGGTTGGCAGAATGTGAAGTATAGTGCAGTTTTAACCAGAATCCTTCCTCCTTTACGGAAGTTTATATTGGAAGTATTGGAAAATGTTTCCAGTATTAGTGATTTGAATGCTGTGTGGGTTCCCTCCATACAAGGGGTTTCACTTATATCTAAAACAGATATTTAATATTCTTTTTTGGTTGCAGTTCCATCTGAGCACTGCTCAAGCATGCAGAAAAGGAATTTTGTCTCCTATACAGAAGGAATAGTTTAATCTAAAATATCTAATGCTCACAGCGTTAGATATTTTACCCATCAGCCTGGGAAGAAGTAATTGAAAATGAAACCAAAATAACTCTATTTTGATTTCTCCCCCCGGCCAAAAATTGTCACATTAGTTTCATTCATCTAGGAGTTGAGTTTTATATTCTTCAAGTCTTCAATGATCCTCCTTTGTTTCATTGTTGATTTTGTAGCTCTGCCTCTTGTCTGTTTCTGACTGAAACTGAAGTTTTTGTATTTGCCCCTTTGTTTTTCTAGTCTGATACAGAACAACAGCTATTACTGATCTGTTAAATGCACTAAGCACAAGCTATTTAAAACGCTGTTAAAAATACCCCCCTCACCTTTAGCTTGTTGCTGCTGTGGGTCCCAGACAGTATGTAATGGGTTCTGCTTGAAACCTTAATATAAGACCTATCTTTCCTCACCTAAGTTTCCCTGCTCCACCTATATGCTGAAGTTTTTGTGGCTTCGGGATGTGGTGCCTTATATTAATAATACAATGCATTAAATTCTCCTTATAGTCAAATATATAGGTATATTATGTAATTTCTATATTTTTATAGAAGTTAAGCACATATTCATATGTGTATATAAATGTGTATGCATTTGTGTGCATAGCTATAATTCTAAAAATTAAAAACGTGCTATGTATGCAAGAATTAATGAAGTTCACATATATCTTTCTTGTTGAGGATAATAAAATAAATGCATGTGTTAAGTGCATGGGTACCACAATAAACAGAGGTGGATTTCTGTAGTATTTTTTCTAGTTGATGTCAAATAGGTATTTGGAACCAATTTCATTTTCAGAGCAAAACCTCTTGTTTCTTGAATTCTGACCTTGATAAATAATAGGGAGATAAATGTCCCAAGAAAAAACCTACAAATTGTGCTGAGAAGAACATTCCAAAGTTCTTAATTTTTCATATGAAAACAAATTCTATTTTAAATGTTTGAATATTGGATAAATATTATAAGAAAGATACCAATTTATGTCAAATAGCTTAGATTTTCTCAGCACTTTCTCTTCCATGGCAGTTTGGCTGTGTTTTCCATAAGTCAAGGTACAGTGTGTTTCAGAGAGCATCCTATTCTTAGTAGAATATTTCTCCTTTTCATGTTTTGCTTCTCTTTGTACCTTGTGAATTGGTACAGAAAGAACTTTTGGTTTTTGTGCTGATGTATAATATTGAGATGTAGAATGAATGTTAGTTTATGCTGTAGGTAGCTTTAAACTTGTGCATGGGAGATAATTTAAAATTTCTTTTTAGCTCTAAGTATGGGGAAGTTAAACTTTTATTTAATATATGGTTTCTTGCTCGTGATTTTTAACTGAGTCAGTCATATTAAAAGTGCATTTATTTTGGACTTTTTTCAAAGTACTGTGAGCCTCAAAGCTTGGCAGACTTTGCCTCTTGTTAATGAGATTTTTTTTCAGACAGAAAAAAGGAGAGTAAAATTTGAAAATACTGTACAGATTGGTTATTTTTGCCATGTTACCATCTCTTGCTTATGTTTGATCTATTCGCATACCTGTGACTTCAGATTTTGAGCTGAAGACATGACTGTGAAGTGTAGGCGTATTTTATATCCGTTGCCCCAGTTAGTTTTAGATTTGCATTGTATCTTGTGAAGAGAGCTTTATTCACTCTGCAGCTAGCATCTTAAATAGAGGCTGCTCTTGGAGCTGACCTGACTTCACACACATGTATGATTAGTTCTTCAGAGCAATAAATTCTGCTGGACTTTAAATCAAAAAATTAAAGTCCTGGAGTAAGATACAGGTTTCAGGTATTGCTCTCCAATAGCAAGAAGTATGTCATCTTTATGTTCATAAGCTGGCAAGCAGGAGACTCTGGTATAAAATAGAATTGTAATTTCCCCCCCATGGTTTTCTTATTATTTAGGAGATCTCAATTTGTTTTTAGATTTGCAGATGGTTTGAACGGGTTGGCAGTGAAATTTCTAACTTTCTCACTTCTACATAGTGTTAATGAGTGCCTTCAGGAATTGTCTGCAGGACTCACGGGCTGTGTTGTCATGGAGGTCCTCAGAGAGACAAGTTCTGAGGAAATGAGTGGTACAATTATTTCCTAAACCAGTCAAACTGTTTTTTTGCTTTTGTATTTGCAGTCCTGACAGTAACTGTAGGTTAAGCTTAGTTGAAGCTGAGTGCAAAGAGAGTCTGTTTTTAAAACCTCTTAATAAAGTATTATGTTAGAAAATGCTTTGGAAGAATACTTTTGTTCAAGTTGGTTTGGAGGAAGAATATAATCTCTATGAGCAGACCTATTATTAGGTGGCAGATTAGCCTGTAGCTGTTGAGGTCAGTAACAAATTTATTATCTTTAAATAGTAAATAATGTGCCCGACAGATACAAAATGGCAAATACAGTTCCTGCCCTGTGGCGTTTTCTTCCTTGTACAACATAAAAAAGGGGAGAGGGGTGCCCAGAAAGTAAACCTGCCCTGGCAGTACTGTTCATGATTGTTTAGTTTTGGGTTTTTTGGTCAGTTCTGCTAGAAGGGGCACCAGATTTGAGGAAGAATACAAGAGACAATAAATCATTGGGAAACTTTTATTTCACTGCTTACCTATCTTCTTTATAAATGTTGTAAGAGATTATTTTTACTGCATATGGACAAAATGTTAAACACCAGTAGCTATTTATTTACAAATACAAACTTGAAATTTTGGAATACAGAATTTGCTACACTCCTGGTTACCTTCCATCTTCAGGCTGCCTAGAAGTTGAGCTGGACTGAAAAGAGGACTGCATAGTTACTCTGAGTAGGTTTTGTGTTCAGTTTTAACAACATGAGAAGTCCTGTAGTGATCAATGCATAGCTACAGCTGGTTGAAGGGGACCAAATCCATTGAACAGTTGATTTGGTTCCATTTTACCAGCTTTAGCAAAGCATTGGAGTGCAGGAAGCTTATAATTCGGTAACACATTTTAAAGCACATGAGCAGTGCACAAAGAACAGGCAGCTTTCTTCTGTGTTACACCATTTGTTTCTTGTCAATGCAAATTTTTAACTCTTTCCTAATTTGGAGATGGCACAATAAAAGCTGTAGACCGGAAAGGCCTGTACAGATTTGTTCTGTCCTTGAGTATTTCCTTGAGGATCTTTGGTTGAGTCTCAAATCAAATCATAGTTACAGTTTAAACTTTTTCCTGTCTAGTGTAATCAAATTTTAGAATAGATTAGAAACTGTAGTCTTAAAGTTTCTATCAGAAATAGAGCTCCCTTACTTCTTTAACATAAACTTTCCTGGGGAAGAGCATTTCAGTTTCCTTGTCACCCTCCTCCCTCCCTTCCCCTCATTCATTTTCTGGCAGGTTCCCTTTTGCAGCTGCTTTTATGCTGTAGTTGGTTAGCACAAATATAAATGCCAAGTGCTTTCAATTCCATTGCTATATCTCTGGTTAGTATTAACTTTTTAGGAATGATTATATAATATAGCAGGATAAATTCAATTTTTTTACCTTGATAGGTAAAAACGTTTAATGCCAGAAAAAAAACCCACAGCTTTTAAAGATTTATCTGGGGTTGCATCTGATTTCTTGTAAACTAAGGTCCTTAATACAATTGTGTGAGCTCACATAGCTTTTTTTATGTCATACTGAATTCTTTCTGAGCTTTGTCTGCAGTGGATTTTAGGGGACAACCTTAGTTCAAACCATTCTCTAGTAATGAGTATGTCAAGGATAATCGACATGTGTTTGTTGCATAGTCTGATGATGGTAAGAAGATTTATGTAAATATATTCCCCAACACTATGTATCCTAATAGAAATGTAGCAGGTGTGTCACTTGGACTTAAGCATCAAGATGGCTATAAAATGAGTTTCTATTTTTACCAGTTATAGAGGAACTGTTTTACAGATACAGCTGCTCAAGTGCGCTTTTGGATGGCAATACAGTTTCATGTACTGGCCATATCGGGACAAAAAACGGCTGTGGAAAAAAAGCCGTGTAGCATTTGATAATGTCAGCATCTGTTATCCCTGTCAGTCACACAGTTGAAATGTTTGAGTTACAACTGTGTCAGCAGATGCCCAAAGTTCAACGTGTGCTCGGTTAAAATTGAACAGCTGATCTAAGTGATGGATGTGACATTTTAGAGTGACTGGGTATGTATTCTTAGAGATATGCTAACATGAACTAGCAGGAAGCAATGTCAACATATAATTTTAACTTTTGTATCACTCTGAACTGTCATTTTGTGTCAGAATAACATTGCAATGTTATACAAGGGAGAACACAGTATGATAAATTGTTACCAAAAGCCTTTCACATAAATTAAAGCTGTTAAAAAATCTGTCCAATTTTATAGTAGAAGCTAAATAAATTGGTGCTGAGCACAGGAACTCATCTGGAAAAGAAGAAAATACTTAGCAATTAACCCCTCAGTGAAACTGCTAGTTATACCAAATTGCTTCTGTGAGCATGATTGAGTAGCCTTGCTTTATTCAGAAAAGCTACTGCAATTTGATTTGTTTCTCACTATAAACCAGTTTTTAATTTAGATATTAAGATACTGTAGCCTTCTTGTCAAAATATCTGCTCGTAAGAGAAAGAGCTTTAGAAAAAACACTGAAACTTTGCTTTCTTAAGCAGTTAAGATAATATTTCTGCTTGTGTATATATATATATATTAATATGTAATCTCAGGTGTTAAAAATATCAGGCTGTGTATATTATTAGCTGTTTGAGAATTATGTGAGTATTTAAAAATAAGTTCTCCATCTAAAAATCATGTGTTGCCGTTGTTTATTTTTCTTGTTTGTTTTGGTTGGAGTTTTTTTCCTCACAGACATTTTAGTAAGCAAAGGGCTACAGTTAGAATCTTTAATCTGGGCCAAATGTGCCTACTTATCATGGACATATCCTATTTAATAGCTGCTTTTAGAAGGCTGCTGTCATGAATAGAAATGGCTAGATTGATGAGTGGAGAGTTCTTTCCTCACGTTTTTCCCTTGTTCCTGGATTTGATGTTGAGTATCTTTACTTAGGGATGGTATGCATCAGTGTATTTTAATTACTATCACTTTTAGAATTTGAGACTATTGCGGGACTATTTTTCATGTAGTTCTTAAAATTTTTTGGATGCTACAGTATTTTTTTTATGGCCAATTTTCTTAAATTTGTATTTAAAATAAATTCAGCTAATTTGAAAATAGTATTTAAGATAACTTACCTTTTAGGCTGTAGTTGTCATTTGTGTTTTCATTTAGGAATCTGTCAATAGCTTTAATCCGCTGACTAGCAACTCTGGCCTAGAAATCTCTGTATTGTCACTTTCTGTGCATAAACCTGACACTGCACTTTGTATCGAAGAGCTCAGTGAGCATAATAAGTGCTGATCTGGAGAAAATTCTAACTTAAGTCTTATTAAATTGCAGAAGTTATACTCAATTATTTTGGCTGTCATTTTTTGTAGATCACACTGTAATTTCTTAGCTGATATTATTTGTCTCAGTTGCAACCTGTGGATTAAATGTTCTATGGTAGATGCAAATTTAAGTACTACCATCTGAACTACACAGAACAGGCTGTGATTACTAGAACAGTGGCTTGTTTTTATGAGATGCATTTTGATAACTAGGCTTTTGAGTTTAGTTTAAGATCTATGAAGTGAGGAGTACTGGTAATGATGAATTTTGCAGCTATGCTGCAATCTTAATTGGTGCATTTCAAAGTTTCGTTTCCAGCATTGCTTTGAATTCTGTTTGCAACTAATATTCTGCTTATCAGCTGTTGACAATTCTTCCTACCCACTTTTATAGTTACTTAATTTAATGTTTTGTGATTTGTTACTAACAAGTATGAGTTATTTTGGCAATACCAGCTGACCCTTAGCAAGCCAATTTGTCACATGAATGTCATTCAAACAAGAGGGAAACCTGTTTCTTCCAGCAGCTGTTTAGTTTCCTCTTACTGGTCGTTCCTTGCCTGCCAAAAATACATACTTCTTTACATTCCATAGCATTGTATGTTCATATGGGTACATAAAGAAGTATGTGCTCCGAGCAGGTACACACAGAGTTGCTTGACTGCCTGTCAGATGAACCTAAAAAGTATTTTGCTGCTTTTTCTTGCTGTCATTAGATAAAACTGGCTGACAGTTCTTTGGAAGGACAACAGTTCTGATAAATTGATGGTAGAAAATAAACTTACTATGCTAACTGAACTTCGCAATGCATTTTACCTGCACAGTGTCTTAAAGCTGGGCATAGTTCATTGTTTTGGGATGGCACTGGTGTTAGAAATGCTTTTCCATATTTTTGCAGCCTCTTGCTCTTCTAAGTGACCGTGTTTAAGTAGAGAGTTGAATCGCTGGTAGGTTTGCAATGTCTTTTGTTAGAATTCATAGTTGTAGTCCACTGTACAAACTTCAGCTTCCTCCCAGGTCTTCTAGCAGATTTTCATGCTTGGGTACAGTTTGCATCTAGTGTCCTGAAGGGAAGCATAGACTGATATAAAACAGCAGTTATAAACTTATTTTCTTGCCCCAAATCCCACTTCTATGCTTTTTGTATCCCATCCGTTATTCTGCAAACTCTTTGCAGGTTTATACTTACTTACACTGTATTTCAGAGTGATTTAAAAAAAAAACAATACAAAAAATAAAGCAAAACAAAAAAATCCCCACAAAAAGCCCAACCCAAACACAAAAACACATGTCACCATGATCCTGCGTATCCTAAAGATGATGACATTGAATTAAGAAAACAACCTCTAACTGCTGTGACAGGATTTGGATTGTTAGGCCGAAGGTCACATGTGAAAGCTAATACTTATTCAACACTTCTCCAAACAGCTTTTCTCATTTTTTAAAACTGGCACTCACCTGCTTCAGTCAAAGTCTTGGCCACCCTTGAAATATTTATGACAGCTAAAATAATTAACTAAAAAAATTAATCCAAACCAAACAAAAAACCTCATAGAAACAAAGCCCAAGTTTAACCCTGTTTCGTAAGATTTTGTGCGACTTGGTTTGGAACAGTGCTTAAATATTTGATGTGCAGTACAGCTTTGACTTCTGAGGGACTGTCAGATATAGCTTATGGTTGCTAATATGTATTTCAGGAGTTGATTTGGGTTACAGTAAAGACTAAGCTTTGTCTCTGTAGCATTAAAAGGTAAATTTGAAATAAGCTTAACAATTAGCAACTGTAATAGTTGTAAGGAAAGCTGAGAGCAGAGGAAGTAAGAATTTCTGCAGCTCATGACAAAAACCTAGTGCAGCTGATAGAGAGCAAATCAGAGTGTAGCAGTAGCTAGCACAGTAGTACAAGGAGAATCAGCAATGCAGCATCAGAATCACAGCAGTCACATTCTAGTTTTTAAGTAGGCTGTTTTCATGTACGTCTGATATAAAGCACCTTGAAAATTTTGCCGAGACCTATTTGAGAACTCAGCATTGCACTACCACACTGTTTATTAGGTTTTCTTTTTCAAGTTTGTACATTTTTAGTTGTGCATAGGAAGATAAGAATATATTTCACTGAAATGAACAACCAGTTAATGGCATTGCAATTTACTAGTTTATCTTCTTTAAAAAGAATTCTGCCTACTAAGCAAGTTGGGATTTGGTTTTTTTTTTGGTTTCTTTCTTTTTTTTTTTGCTATGAGATTTGGACTAACAGTTGTTTTCTTTCAACCTGCTCTTTACACTACAAATGCTTGGTACTTTAGCACACTCAAAATTAAGCTGTTCCCAGAGTAGAGGGATTAATACAACAATTAAAAAAACAGTCTAGTAAATAAGATATACATGCAGAAAGTCATAGGCATCCTTTAAACGTGCAGAATAATGCAGGTGTCCTGATGTTCTGTTACCTGTAAGCTTAGTATCATGCAGCATTTGCAGTTGGAAGAGAGGTAATGACCTAGAGACACATCAGCAGCAGCCATCTCATCCTGAGTGCTCTCACTCTATTCGCTGAATCAGCTCTTCGTTACATGGGAGGGGGAGGCAAGGGGGGGCGAATGTCGGTGCATACAGTACCTCACCACCTTAAATAGATAAAACTTAAAAGAAAAAAAAAAGGCATGAAGATGGGTGCCTAATTGGCACCTTCTTCCTTTCTTTTGAATGCTAAAATATGGATGATGTTGTATAGAAATTATACCTTATGTCTGCTGGACTGAGAGTTAAGACTCCAAGGATAGATGCTAGGAAGCCAAGGGAAGGTGAACTTAGCCCACTGTCAGATGAAGATAATCACAGGCAAAAAGAAAAATAAAAACCCAACAGAAGACCAAAACCAAGCCCCCAAAAGTTGGAGTTGCTTCCAAAAAAAAAAAAATTAGAAAAAGGCACCAAAAAAATAGCGATCGTCTCCCCCCTCCCCCGGCAAATATTGGTTTCTTCTAGTTCCTTAGATATTGCACTGCATCTTTTCTTGCTTGAGGTTATGTTTCCAGGCTTAACTGTAGGCAGGTCTGTGTTGAAGCTACTTTCCATCTTCAGAGGTCAAGTCTGCTCGCGAGGTCAGGGCTCCCGCACACACACTACAGAAGTCACCAACCGTATTTCCCACTTAGAGGGCACGAGCAAAACTGTTACGGCTTTATAGGCAGCTAAGCATTTGAAACATGCACTCCCAGGCAAACAGGCTCTCTTGTGCCTCTCTCTTCCCTGACCATATTTAGTCAACCATTGCAAAAAATAGTCTCTCAGCTGTCGATTGTCGATCCGGCAGCGAAGGGAGCCTCTATCCGGCTCTCTGCCTATTGATTGTGCAGCCTGCACTTCCACCGCCGCTTAGCCATTTGTCCCCAGGTTTTTTTAGCACTGCCAAATAAAGCTCTCTCTCATGTTTCCAGTTAGATTTCCCAGGTTTTCACTGAGCTTGCGCTGCTACTAGTAAACCCTGATGAGGTTGTCACTATACTTAGAAACGTTTGGGGCGGGGGGG
>VZRH01008438.1:284742-296465 GCA_013397555.1 Urocynchramus pylzowi | reverse complement strand
TTTTTTTTTTTTTTTTGCTTGTTTGTTTTGTTAGGTTATTGTTGCCTCATCTTTTCCTGGTTGCTCACAGTCAGATTGCTTCTGTCAGTCATAGGGAATTTTCAGGAATTTTTTATTGTGTTTTTTAGACTATCCACAGTAGATACCCTAGAGTTTTATGGGGTCTTTAGGAGCACTGAGCCTGGCAGGTGAAGATAAAGAACTTACATGACATGATGCCCTGTGGGAAGCCACTATAGAAGGCTTGTTGTGCTTTATATCAGCCCAGCATTCTGAAGAGCTGGTGTGGTGGTGTGCACAGATACCAAGCAAACCATAGTGCTCCAGACATGCTCCCTTCCTAAAGCAGCTAAACTCAGTTCTGATGGTGCCAAGATTTGAAAATATGGCATCATTGCATTACAAAATAGACTATGTTTATCAATGCAACTGATGCTGGTTAATTTTGCCACATTTCATAAAGCTTTGGTAACTTGAGTTTTATGAAATTATATTGTTAATTTTGAAAAATCCTGAATAAGTGAATCTCTCAAAAATTAATATTGCCATTGGTTGTTTTTTTCTGAAGTATTCTAGTCTTTTCTTCCTAGCACATGAGAGAGCTGTAGAAGGAGTTATGAATAGAAGCTGAGCAATGGCTCACAATGAGCAATGTACAATCTGTTAAGTGTTGTTGTCTTATATTGCTGTGTTATAAGTGATCTGGACTGTGAGGAAGTAAGAAGCTATCTGCCAGGAAAACAAAAAATTGTAAGAGGCTGAGAATGGCTTCTGTCCACTCTGAGGAGGACAAACATCCAGAACAGCCTGGCTATGGACGCTCCATGTAGCAGTTGGTTTCCTGTGGGTTTGTATGACCCTGTAGCCTGAAAACACAGTTGGTTAGTTGCAATTCCTTTAGACACTCTGATTCTGGGGGCAAAAAAAGGTCTCTTAATACACCATTCTGGCAGCTGCAGCATAAGTGTGAAATGAGGGGTTTATGTTGTGCATTCAGTAGCAGGAGAACATGGAGATGCTTATTAAACAGAGTCTTTTATGGGAGCATCTGAGCAGAGTGTAGGAAGGAGTGCACTTCCTTACTGGTACAGTGGTCTACCTCACAGACATCTCTGCTTTCAAGGAGGGCTTATTAGGGTGAGCTGTGCCCAGACACAGCTTTTAGGGTTTTTTATAGGAAACTCATTGGCTTGTTCTAAAAGAGAGCTTAGGAGTGAATAGCACTTCACCTCAGTGTGGATGTTCAAGGCAACAGATGATTTTAATGAACTGGGAGCTCAGTTATTACTTGAGGGGGCAGTCATTCATACCTTATGAGGGTATTTTTAAGTAATAGCTGAGAGGTTCAATTTATGAGGCTATTTCTGAGGATTATTGAGATCCCACATTTTTGATACCAGAATTCTAATGAAGAGCTCTTTAATTCAGATACATTATCTGCCTTTGCAAGGCACTGTGTGACTGAGTGGTTCCACTTGCATTAGCAAGGATTACTTGGATTTTAAAAGTTTGAATTTTGTGTAGAAGCCGTGTTTCTCCTGTAGATATCATGTTCCTTCAACAGTAGGGAAACATCAGATGACAGAAGAGGTTTCTTGGCACAGGATTGTAGCAGTTTCTGGTTTTGTGTTTGTCTTTAAGGAGCTGTCATAAGGGAGCTGCATATGCTGTTTATAAAGATAAGACAATAAGGGGTTTAAGTTTGGTAACTTATGTATTCCAAAAGCTAAGTGAAGACATGTAAGCTAAAGAAAACTGTATTTCTCAGAGAATACAAGATTGAGCAATATGTTTATCTAGTGTTGTGTTGTTAAATACCCTTAACTGAAGGTTAACTTTGAACTTCATGGATTTTAGTCTGCTTTAATACTTGCAGTAGTCAAGTTGCTTTTCCCCACCCTACCCCCTGACTACCAGACGCTGCCATGTTATGTTATGCTTAACCATAATATGTTAAGAAAATATCCCACTAGTACTAACTTCACAGTTTCAACATTTATTTTGTCTATACTTAAGAGATCTTCCATTTTCTTTCTCAGAAACTGAGTTTTAACTGTTACAGCCCGTGGCATCAGTTTATAAAGTGATGATTTTAAAGAAATCTAATGTAGTGGAACTTTGTTATTAAATACTTAAGTAAAGGATGCTATAAAGATTTTGAGGGAGAAAATTCTTTTGTCTACATTTCAGAATTTGTTTGAATGCTTCTTTAATGTAGTTTTTACTGCTAGATAACATTCTTCTAAAAAACAAACCTGATCTTCACACTTGCATTGTATGGTTTGTTTGTGTGCTTTAATGAGAAGGAAGTGAACATGAAATATTCTGCTTTGGAACTGTTGGTATAGCTTTTCACCCACTCTCTCTGTTTGAAAAAAGATTAAAATTATTTTAGCCACTACTACATAGTTCTGAGAATTAATGTTGTTCTACTGTTGTCATTCAGCATACGTTGTAGGGGTGTTTATGCCATCTCTGCTTATTTTTTTCAGCGCAATGCGCGTGTTGTTGTCCAAGTTACCACGACCGTGGATTGTTGATGAGAAAAAAGATGATGGTTACACTGCCTTACATCTCGCAGCTCTTAATAATCATGTGGAAGTGGCTGAACTTCTGGTGCATCAGGTAGGACTCTTTTCTCAGGAGGATTTAAATGTCATGCTTTGGTTAACCATCTGATGTGAAAATAGTTGGCTGCTTTACGCCTGCAGTCGCAATGCAGAAGCAGTGGAGGAGGGAAGAACATGTTGAGCTCTAAAGGTCAGATTTGCCTTTGAGATTGTTACACTGGCCTAATGGTGCAGAGGGACTGAAAAAATTGGATACCTAGTTTCATTCAACAGATCAACATCTGTACAGTGAATAATCAAAGAATTTCATCACTTCTGTTCTCAAATCCCCTAACTAGGAATTGTATTCAGGGTCACAGTCAGTGTCCTAATGGACTGCCTTGCCTGTAGATGAATTGCTGGGGTGATAATGCTCTAATGTTATGAATATCTTGCAGGGCAATGCTAATCTGGATATCCAGAATGTTAACCAGCAAACTGCTCTTCATCTTGCTGTTGAACGACAGCATACACAAATTGTTAGGGTAAGTATCTTATTTGCAGTAAGCCATATGGTTAATGGCATTTAACTAAAGCTGATGGTGGCTGGTAAAATATGAATACTTCGTGAACATTTAAAAAATTATTTGACAACATACAGTTACTGTGTGTTTTTTTGATGGATTTTGTTTAATTCAGAAGCCTGCCAACTTGCACAGAAGGTCAGTCAGCAATATGAACGCCACTTGAGGCATGCTAAGTTTTTGTACATGTACATTATGGTTTCCTCTGTGTGGTTGCCAATTCCAGCATCCCTTCTTGTTTAGTAAGGAAGAATGTGTTCGGCTGTTACTTGTCTGAATCTTGTGGTGCTGTAAGGGGATCTTCAAATAGCATTTCTGATGCCTCTTGCTGTATGAGTAATTACTCTTGGTCATAGCTTTTGCAAATTGTAACACAAAACACCATTTTATGACCTTAATTACTTTTCAGTCTCTGAGTGTTTGACATTCCCTGCTCTTAGCTTGGGAGACCTATAAGCAGTGAACAGTAGAGCCTTATCGGTGAAAGGAATGCTATCCTGGTTTTTTGCTTGCATGGGTGCAAAAGTGAATGCTTCAACTTAACAAAGCTTTGTTACTATCACAGGAAGTGTGAGTCTGGCCTAGCTTGCTGTTTCTGGCCTGTGTGCCTTGCTGCTGTGGGCTTTTGAGGCTCAGAGAGAGCACTCACTGTTCTGAGTGGATGCATCAATCTGGCCTTCGCTTTTGACATAATTTTTTTGTCTTTATAGAGGGATCTTGTTTGAAAAACTGTCTCTTATTCAGGCCTACACAGAATTGTCACCCCTGTTCAGACCTGCATTCTGTTAAGCGTTATTTAACCATAAGGTTTCTCTCTCACTGAGGGCTGATGGGTGTGATCCCATTACAGTGAAACATGTGATATGGCCCTATATCTGGAACTGCTTGCTACCAGAAGAATGGTTTCCTAGAGTCAGTGCCACTTGCATCCTGCAAGCTATTTGGCAGCTGTCTTTGGTGAACTCTTGTGCCCTTGTGGTATTTACACAGTACCTGGGAATACAGTATTAATGTAGCAGATGAGCAGGAAGGTAGGCATGTAGAAGAACTAGCATGTGTGTTTGACTGACATGCTTATATCTGAGAATGTTTAAATGAATGACCCTGTAGAATATCCGTTTTTCAGAACTGGATTAACTTTAAGAAGTCCTAAAATAGCTCCTGTAGCCATGCAAAGAACATGTTGGCTCCATATTTCAAAACTAATTCCTATTGGATACCTTCCAGGGCTGGGTTTGTACCCTCAGGCATTTGTGGAATAGTGGTCAAAGGTAGCATGGTTCTTTGAAAAGTCCTACTGCCATGACAAAGGGCAGTGGTTTACCTTTTTTTTTTAATTATTTTTTTAAACTTCTGCAAAGACTCTGAAGTTCTGTGGTAGTCAAGGATTCCAGGAGAAACTCAAAGTAGTAAAGAGCTACTGGCAGACACAAGATATGAATATGAGAAAAGAAATTGGGCCAGGGTAAATCCATTTAGGGAGGGTAAGAAGTTGAGACTAGACTGTGTCAACTATTAGCTGGTTTTCTTGGTTTCACTTGGAAGAGAAGGTTGGGGAAAAAGATAAGCTGCAAATAATTGCAGGCAGATACTTCCTTGAAAATTAGGCTTTGAATTCCTTTTAAGCTATTTTCTGTGTAGCCTGTGCAGAAGTCTGACATTCTTTGGTTCTGAGAAACGGAGCTCCTTGCAAGCATTTGGGTTCCAAAGAGGGAGATCCCTCTTTGTGTATTCCTGTTTTTAGATTATGCCTTTTGTCTCTGCTGCTAATCCCAATTTTGCAGAGTAGCAGAAGCTCAAAAACTGAAGTTAAAACCTCAGCTGCTGCCTACAGGTTTCTGAATGGCGACACTGACGGTATTTAATTTTAGGGGCAGTTGGTATTTTTTTGTCAGCATGTGTTGCTTTGTTTTGTTCAATAGTGTATTTAAGAAAGTTCTGGTGGGTTGAATTATGGAAGGGCTGTATGCAAAGGCCATAGGAATAGGAGGGCCTGTGCTGCCTTGTGCTTGTTTTGTGTCATGTGAACAGGAACGGGTGTCTAAAATTAGCCTTAGAGACACGTCTTACAGTTCATTACTTTCCAAAGTGTTCTGAGAGAGGGCTTAATAGTGTCATTGGTTTTTATGTCTTCTCCTGAATTAGGGTAAACCAAAGTACATGCTTAACTACTCTAATGTGAGGGCACTGTAAATTAAGTTGTAAAATTTAGTATGGTGTGAAAGTGGTGATTTTTGAGGTCATTGAAACTTAATATTTAAGAATATATACCTATTTCAAGTATTTTGTATATTGCTGTAATAAATTACATTGTTTGTAGGCTGTCTTATAAGAATTAAAGTCTAAGGAAGTAGAAAGGATCCTCTAAAATTATGTCTTTTGTAGCATTCAGAGCAGAGGCAAGCACTAGCCTTCTGCTGAAATGAGCTTGATATTTGAGACAGATAAATGCTTTGGTTGAAGGCTGAGCTTCAGGTAAGGAAAATAAATTTAAATTAATTCAACTGTGAATTGTAGCAAGATAGGAGTAGTCCTTTTGAACCTTCTAGAGAATCTTAAACCATAATTTTCTGAAATTAGTTCTAAAAGGGAGTTTTTTAGGGTTTTTTTTAAATTTGGGTTATCTCTCTTTTCAGCTCTTAGTCCGTGCAGGTGCTAAATTGGATATTCAGGATAAAGATGGGGATACTCCCCTGCATGAAGCCCTGAGACACCACACCCTGTCACAGCTCCGCCAACTCCAAGACATGCAAGATGTGGGCAAGGTAGATACTGCTTGGGAGCCATCAAAGAACACAGTAAATAAAACACATTTATTTATTCTTTTTTTCCCCCTGTATGTTTGTCTCTTTGTCTACTTCTGTACTGTTGGACTGGGTTTTGGCAGCATAGGCTTATGTAGACATTCTGCATTAAACTGCAGTTTAGGCAGAAATCATTGTTCTATGTGGCTTTTCACATGAAGTTTTTTGAAGAAAAACTACTTCACACTACCTTTTTTGAAGAAAAAGAGGGTTATGTAGCTCAAAAACATTTATATGAATTTATCTTCTATAGTGAACATGTATGGCTGCCAAAAAATCAAAGTAGCTTTTTTGGAAAGAGAATTAAACAGTATTACAGTACAGAATAAGACTGAAACAGTTTTCTGTGACTCAGCATCTTGCATGTTTTCATAACTTTAGTTGCTTAGTTGCTTCTCTAACTTTCTGAAAGTATGTTCTGTTAGAACAAGGCATTCTTAATTTTATATGTTTATTGATATGTATATTTTTGACAGAGTTCACTTCAGAAATTGTGCTGTAGTAAGGAAATAGTCAAAAAGCCTCCAGGTAATAAAAGTCAAAATGTTTTACTGAAAAAAAACTCTCACACCCAAAAAGCTGTGTAAACCCCATATATAGAGGTGAAGTTTATAATTTACCTGAAAGACAAAGGAGAAATAAAATTATGGAGCAACTCAGATTGAGAAAAGGAAACAGTTTTTTTCTTTAGATATTAAAGATGCACAACATAATGGTGTATCAATCTGCTGAACCATTAGTTACCAGTATAATGTTTATTCAAATTTTAACTGAGGGTTAAAATTACAATTTTTTTTTTGTTGTTGCTTTTGCATTTCATTAAGAAAAGAACAAATGCACCAACTGTATGAAAAGTCTTTGTTCAAAACAATAATTCCATGGTACAATTTTCTTTTCTAGTTGGTTACTGAATCTCACTGAAATACACTGGAATAAGCTTTGAAAGAGATTTGAAAATGACTAACATGTGTAAGAAAATGCATGTGTCCTTTTAAATGAGACAAGAAGAGCAGTTGCAGCTCAGTTGTTTCTGTGATCTGAAATAGACTCTATGAGAGCTGTCTAGAATACTTTGTGTTTATGTGTTTAACTGTGAAATGAATGAAAGGGATTTTTTTTTTCTCAGAGTCGGCATTTCATAAATTGTTTTCTCTGCCCAGTCTTATTAATGGCCTCCACAATGAAACTGGAGTTGTGCATTGAGTTTTGAGGGTTTTAACAGAAGAAGCGGGGTGTTTTTTCCATCACCTTTTAAACTTCTCTTTGGGGGATTTTATATTTTAGAGAATAAAGTTTTATCTCTGGTTTCATTTGACAAGCATCCTTGGTTTAAAACAAAAGTGTAATTTTAAAAAAATTTCCATTGAAGTAATAAGAGAAAGAGCAGGCAAAAGATACGAGAAAAAAAAAATTCCCTCATCATTGTGTCTCTGATCACCTAAAAATGTTTTAAAGTTTTAAAAAATCATGATCAACCAATACCTCCTCTCCTTTATTAGCTTGATCAAACTACTGGTCATTTCTTTGCACTTTGTTTCGCTGCAGAGAAAATCTTTGCCAAACTAACAAATTTGGGAGTTTTAAGTGGTATGGAGAAGAGTAAGTTCTGGCAGAGAAGAGATGAACACTTGCTTGTTTTTATTTTATGTGAAATGTAAAAGATGGAGTAAATGTACCTGAAAATGCTTTAAGATGATCAGCAAATCAAATTATCTTGAAAGTATTCTGTGAAAAACAAAAAATGAGAACAATACCTGAACCTATCTACCTTTATTTAAATGACAGTAAGGTAAAAATTCTATAAACTAGATTTTACCATTAAACAGTTTTCAATATTAAGCTGCCTTTGGCCCAGAATTGAGTATCAACAAAGACAGAATCAAAGCTGTGAAAATATGTGCAGGCATCTGGACCTTTAAAGCTATCTAAGGACACATTGGTAATTTGTCTTGTATGGAATTGCAAATACAGGTGATGGATAATATATAATAAATAGGGTTAGTAATTTTGCCTGGGAATCAGTAAGGCTTTCTTTTTTTAAATGTGATGACTTAAATTGAGGGTTTGTTTTGAGAGATTTTTTATTATTCTTCATTAATTCCTTTAAAGATTGCAAAATGTGTCAGATTTCATTAGGCTATGTGATAGCAACACATCTCTGTAAATATTTAGTTTTTAGAGCTCATTTTTGCTTGGCTAAATTTTAATTAATTTTGGATTGCTGTCTTGGAGATTGCAACCTACTGAGGCCTGTAGGGTGCCTCTTTGTAGTATTATACATAATAGAAATAATTATTTCTATTTTTGTTTCAGTTGAGTAAACTGAAAAGAAAAATCTCGCTCGCAGGATTTCAGGGTTTTTTTATACTTGATCAAGTTGATTGAACAACAACTCATTGAAATGTATGATTTGTTACTTTTTACTTTGACCACTGTTTAAAATATGAAACAATACTTTTTACTGATTATCATTAACTTAATTAATAAATGGAATAGGCTCCCCAGGGAAGTGGTCACAACACGAAGCCTGCCAAAGTTCAGGAAGCTTTTGGACAATGATCTCAGGCGCCTGGTGCTAATCTTGAGGCTGTCCTGTGCAGGGGCAGGAGCTGAACTTGATGATCCTTGTGAATTCCTTCCAACTCAGGGTATTTTATGTTATACATAAAACAATTTTTGTCAGGTTTCTTCAGCTGATTTTTTGATAGACTGTTTAAAATGCATGTGGTGAGCAATCTTGATAGTACACAAAGCCCTACTCATTTTAGGTACCATTCTGAAAAACATTTCTATGCTCAAGTGCTATAAGCAATGAACGCTGTTTCTTTAAATAATTTTCAAGTTTTCCATCCAGCATATTGTGGTGATTGTGCAGCTGGGAGGAGGAGGAATTTTCTGAAGTATAGTCTCCACCACCACAAAAACGTCATTTGAATTGCTTTATTACAGATGCAGTGTTCTGGCCTAGAGTACTTTTTGTCCTAAATAACTGTATTATTCCCAGGGTCGTTTTGTGTCATTTATTTTAGTATAGGTGTCTTTCTGACCCTTAAAATGCTTTTAAGTGATGCCACTGCCTAAATCCTAACTTAAAAGAATGACACTAATGGAAAGGGTTTACTGCTTGAAAGTTACAATTACTTAGATGATATTTATGCAGTTTTTGTGGATTGCACTGAGACTTCTCCCTCACTGGTAAATTGGCTGGGACTGGCCTGTGTTAATGCATTTCATGGCTAGCCCCCTCCAGAGGTCTGCTGCAGCCTTACTGGGCACTGAGACACAATGGAGAATATTTTGTGCATGGGTTGTTTTGTGGTGTTCTCATTCTTTGTGCCTGAAAAGTTGCAGGCTTCCTGAGAAATGTCATAGGATGCAACGTTGTCCTGGTGTTTTCAAGTTGTACAGCATGCAGAGGCATTTTAGGACCTAGGGTTCTTGTGACTAATGTAGATGATTGTTCCACAAAAACTCTGCGAACCTTGGAACAAATCAGTTTCACTGGGTGTTGTGCTGCCTTGGCTGCATTAGTAATATGGTCCAAAGTACCAGGACTGAAGCTAGATCAAATCTCTGCTTTACTTCAGCCAGTGCTGTCATTGGTGTGCAGAAAAATGGTCTCAATTGATAAATGAATATTTTCTGTTATCTGAACACCACCAAACAATTAGTTTCCATAACTTACTGATTTTCCTGGTTTGAAGCCTTTGGAGCTGTACTGTTCTTACCTAATCATGAGGAAGAATGCAGGAGGAGTATCTGAATTCATAAAATGACCTTCAAGAGTCTTGTAGCCTCGGTGATACATAGTGATATAAGAACTTCTAATTAAAAAAAACTCATATAGACTGAGGTTTAAAAAATGCTTCCCTGAGCAACTGGGTTTCCTTGAGTTGGAGCTGCCCTAGCTTTGCCAAGGCTCTTCTTTGATTATAGTGTAGTGTAGTTTGCTGAGGGGTTCTTAGTGATGCCAGCAGTTCTGTAGTCCATGTTATACTTAATGCATTTCATGTGATTGAGCTTTAATACAAAAAGATGTTGGGAGCCCAGAATGCTCAGGGGAATCTACTCCTTGCTGGGCTGTGGTAGTGAGCCTTCTTAGTGTTTCTAGCTGACCCTGTGAAGCAGTAACACAAGGATACAGTAACAGCTGTAAAAGGGCAGAGTAGCATTATGTGATTAGACAGGGACAGTGTGCGGGTTTTAATCCACCCAGGCTGAGAAAGACTGAAATTCTGGTACTTCCTTGGGCAGGTGCTTTACTTGCTGGATGTGCAAGTAAAGCACCTTGGGCAGGTGCTTTACTAAAAGTAGATGTGCATTCACTTCTCTGCTCAACTGTGATTTCAGTCCAAGTGCAGTGGTAGCATTTTGGCTGAACTGAGCAATTTGAGTATATACTGAAGTGTGTTCTGAATATACCCACTGGAACTTTGCCCTTTACAGTGCTTACATAGAAGGACAGCCACTCCACATGTGAGTATAGGTGTACAGGAGATTGAGTGCTTCAGTAGAACTATTCCTTGCTGAATTTTAGTTCCTTAAAGGAAAGCTGAATATAGCTGACTCAAAATGAAGCAATTGTTTTGATTTTAGTTCTAGAGATGCTTCCTTTGGCCTTCATATTTACATATATGTGTGCATGTCAAGTAACTTTCCTTTAGCCCAACAATTCTTAACTGTTTAGAGAGAGTTTCTTGCTTACATACTTGTTTTCTTTCAGTTAATAATGGGACTTGGCACTCAAGGAGCAGAGAAGAAGAGTGCTGCATCTATTGCCTGCTTCCTGGCAGCCAACGGGGCTGACCTTGGCATCCGTAACAAGAAGGGTCAGTCCCCTCTCGATCTCTGCCCTGATCCAAGTCTCTGCAAAGCACTGGCTAAATGTCACAAAGAAAAAGTCAGGTTTGTATATTCATAAAATACACGGTTTCCAAATGTCTGCTTTCCACAAATTGAGTTTTTTTACATGTTGAGCCTTTAATTAGTAATAACTAATTAAAACATACAAATTTGGGGGTTTGGTGGGGTTTTTTGTGTGTGGTTATTTTTTTTAACTTTTAATTCTTCAAGATTTTATGGTACACTGAATGCTATTCACAAATACATTAATTGACACTTACTGAAATCTTAGAGGACTTTATGCATATTAGTATGGGAGAGGGGAGAATGGGAAGGTGACAATTTTCAGGGGAGGATTGGTAGAACTTCACAAGGCAGTCAGGGGGAAATCCCTGGAAGAATAACTAAGCATTGCAAACAGGTTGGCCTGGAAAGTTGTGAAATCTCTGTCCATACAACTTTAATGACTGAAATGGGCAAAGCCCGGTATAAACATAAGAATTTAGTGTTGTTGCTGCTTTGAGAAGGTCATCTACTGAGTACCTGTGAATCTGAACAACTGTATGATTCTGTGAAGAGAGAACGAGGGGGTAGGTCTGATGTCTTTAGGAGTTGCAGTTTCAGTGAAATACCATGCAGTATCAGATTCACCTTGTCCTAGTTACGTTCCACCCATTGCCGCAAGCGATTCTCATCTTTAATTCCTGTACGGAAATCAAAACTGTACTCTTAAAATGTGGCAAAGAGAGGCTGTTTTTATTGATGTTGTCCTGGTGAAGAGTAAGGTGCTAATTTCTTTCCGGGGTCTTTGTGTGTGTGTGTGTCCGTGGAGCCGCCCCATCCCTCGGCGGTTCCCTCCCGCCGCCCGTGGCCGGAGTTTGGGCACGCGCGCCCTCTGCGGGCCAGCGCGGCGCGGAGCTGCGGCCCGGGTCCGGCCGGGCGTG